>VDFB02273853.1:154846-231909 GCA_007258455.2 Sequoia sempervirens
ACCGGAGGGTGGTACAAATTCATTTGTACTCTAATTCTTCCTTGTTCTTAAGTTCTTAAAATTTCTCCAAATATTTTCCATTTCCTTCTTTACTTTAGTCGGATCAATCTTTTCAACTGGTTCATTTCTCTTTCCTAGATTATCCTTTCTTGAATTTTTGCAAAATATAGCAATATGTCTAAGTCTATCGCAAATGTTGCATATGACATTTCTTAGCTTCATTCCTTCCATTCATTCTAAATCTGCATTTTTCAACTTTGTGTCCAAATCCATAGCATTTATAATGTAGTAAACATTGAAATATTGAATCATTCTACCACTGTTGTATGCATTCATCACTTGATTTCTACATGCATTTTCTCTATGCCCAAATATTTTGCATGTAAAAAATTGACCAGTAAAGGATGAAACATTCTAATTTATTTTGCTTCTACATTTCATTTCTATGTTTAAATTTATTGCAAAAATAACACATTGCATTAAAATATGGGTACCTTTGAGCATTTGGTTGTCTGATGGGGGGTCTTCTAGCATTGTTTCTTTGATTCTAGAACTTTCCATTGTTGATCTTATCTTTAGTCTTACCTGCATTAGGTATTTGATCTTATTTTGAGCTAATTTCTCCTCTTTCAAGTCCAAAACCACCTTTGTCTTTGGATGCTTTATGTCCTACAATTAGCTCATCAAGCACTGTAGAAATTATCTTGAATTTGTCCTCATGAATTTTTTCTTTTTCTAGATTTGATCTCATATTTACCACTTCTTGTTCAAGCCTTGTGCATTCATCAGTCTTGATTTTTACCATTGGATTTAGATATTCCTCAATTCTCCTTTTTTCGTCCACTTACATTTTTAGTCTGATGATGTTCTCATTTGCTTATTTCAGTTGTTCATTGACCTCCATATGTATTTCTCTGAATTTCTTGATTTTCTCTCTCAATTTTTTGATGCAACTTCATTTTCTTCCTTAATATTTTCCTTCAAATATTTGTTTTCAATTTTAAGTTTGTCTAAGTCTTCAAGAGTAGCTTTGAGTTCTCCATCTTTTTTACAAATGCAATCTTCTTCTATGTACTTGATAGAAGACATCACTTTCAGATCCATGTGTTCAAATTCTAAGATCTTCCCAAAGTAATTAAGCTTCTTCCAAGCAACCGAGATTTGATACCAATTGTTGAACACCCGAAATACTGAGAGGGGGTGAATCAATATTCTATCAATCCATCCAATTATTAGCCATCCAATTTCCAAAGCATACTTAAAAATTATGAGGAATGAGAACATAAACAGTTCATAACACACACAACAC
This sequence comes from Sequoia sempervirens, assembly GCA_007258455.2. NCBI lineage: Eukaryota > Viridiplantae > Streptophyta > Pinopsida > Cupressales > Cupressaceae > Sequoia > Sequoia sempervirens. The sequence goes on from VDFB02273853.1 coordinate 156,156, forward strand.
ATGAACACCAAGATTTTTACATGGAAAACCCAAGACGGGAAAAACCATGATGAGGATTAACTCACAATATGCGATAACTAGTTATAAGATATTACAAAAAGGCTCACTACCAGGAGGACTCAGTATCCAAGTGAACTCACTATTTACAGGGAAAAGAAAGATACAAAGAAGTACCTTCATAGACAAAATTTGAACTGAGAAAAGTGCATCTAAAATATGATGGATTCAATTTCCTTGAAGCTCATAACATGCTCTGGTTAATTTAGATTATCATTTTCTACTCTACTCTATACTCTCGTACATTTTCTCAACACTCACAAATTATTCACAAAATTTTGTAGCACTTTGCTCATTGCTTGCATTTGAATTATGTATTCATTGAATCTATTCTCTTCAACTCAAATCACCCTTGTATATATATTAAACTCGATCACAAACATCAATTAGGTCAGCCCAATTAGATGTAGCCTCAAATTATACAAAATGTGCCTTGTTGGCACCCAATTCAAACCAAAATTGCCTTCACACTAAAACACAAGAAATATAAGTTGGTATGGACCTATAACAACTCCCTTTTCAATCCACAACACGTATTTAATCTTCATAACTCATTTCATACCTTAAGTTGGCCAAGCATAGAACCAAAAGGTAAAATACTCCAACTGATCATCACCATAGGATATGTGGACCACAAAATTTCACTCCAACTCAAAAATGCAATGTACTGATCCCTATAAATATTTGGACAAAACTGAAATGAATAACTCTGATCCATGGAGGAATGCACATTAGGCATAACTATAGTATTATGAAAATGTAACCATATCCCTGCTTAGTCTCCTGTTGCTCAAACTTTTGAACCAATTATTCAAACAAGCAAATTTTAAAATGATGCCAACATATTCCAAATTACCACAAAATCTATGGGGAGGTTAGTGCTGGCAGAGTGGCTTCAATGATGCCTCACAGCCAGCACCTCTCAACCAGATCCGATTCAGTCATACCACCGTGATAAAGTGGGAATACCCTGCGGTAAGTTACCCATAAAATATTTGAAGAATAGGGTATCCAATCAGCTCTAATCAATCCTTCACTACCCGGATTCCCATCATTTTTGTTATGAATCTATGAGCCTGTTGAGCACTCCAGTGATAATATCTTATCACGCACTGTGGTGCTGCATTAATGGCAGTACGAGCTTGAAGGTCTGATAGGATGTTTTATATCTATTTGTTCGTTGTAGCTGACTTAGTGAATGTGGCGCATTGTGGATGTGTAAAGTGGAATTATTTAATATGTTTTAATGTTCAAACAATTAATTATGGGTCTTAGCTATAGTCTACATTGACTTGTTTAAAAGCACGTTCATGTTTTGGGGTCAACATAACATTATTTCCGTTTTATTAAGTACGGACCCGAGTAGCAACTTGGATCTCTTAGATTTACATATATATATATATATAGTATATATATATATATACATATATATATATATATATAAGAGATCTGATATATCATTTGATATATGGAAAATGGAAACTTGTGCATTAATATTTTTGCAGTGTGTTTTTGTGTAGAGCAGAGCAGAATTGTTGAATCAGTCAAAAGGACCAGAGATTATTTATAGAGCTTAATTGGAACTATAATCAGGAATTATTGATGCTATTTCATTATTTCATTCTTTTGGATCTATTCCAAATCATTGTAGGACAGTGAGCCCATCCTTTTGAGTAGTGATCTCTAGGAAGTGAGCCTGAATGCAAGTGCATTCCCATTTTGTACTTTTCATATTGGGTATACTCAAACTATATTGTGGATTGGCCATCCACCGTGGTTTTTCCCCTAACAAGGTTTCCACGTAAAAATTATGGTGTTATGGTGTTGTGATTACTTTCTTTCTATTTCTTTTGTTGAATGATTAAGTAAGTTAAATGATAGAATAATTAAGTTGAATTTTTGCACAACATTGATTCACCCCCCTCTCAGTGTTGCTTGTTTCCAACAATTGGTATCAGAGCGATTTCTTCAAAATAAGTCTTACAGCTTGAGGAGATCTTGGAAAGTGTTTCTCAATGGATACAAGTAGTCTTCAATAACAACTTATGGTGGCCCTAGATGATCTTAACTAGATAAAATCTGAGAATCGGGAACTGCAAGAAAATCTTGAGAATGCAGAAAAGTCCATTCAGTCAATGAAAGACAAGATCAATGAATCAAGGGAGAAAAGAAAGGAATTATGTGGTCACATCAAACAAAAGAACAAAAGCATGGAAGATGAACAACTCAGTCTGGATTTGAAGGAGAAAACAAAAGAATGTGAATTTTTTTCCAAAGATAATGTTGCCTTGAAGCGAGAGATGGAATCTATCATGATGAAAATGACCAAGGAGATTGAGGATAGGAAGAAGAATGAAGAAAAGATTGCACAGTCTTTGAAAGAAAAGTCTAAACAATGTAGCCAACTAGATAATGCATTGGAGCAATCCAAGAACAATGAAGAAGTGCTTGAGAAGCAACTTGATGATCTTAGAGATGAACTTGCCACTACAAATGAGTATAAGGAAAAATTAAAAGAAAGCTCAACCAAACTTGATGAACTAATCAAAGGATAGAGGGCGGATGGTGACAGACGAGGTATTGGATATGAAGAAGGAGAAAGTTCTAAATCTCGACAAAGGAATTCCAGACAAGGAAGATTCAGACAAGGAAGTTAGATAAAAGGAGCCAGAAGAGATCCGGTAAGGCAACCCAATTCTCAAAGATTTAATGGCTATTGTTATGTTTGCAAAAAATTTGGTCATATGGATTCTCAGTGTAGGAGTAGAATGAATACAGGTAGACCATCATTCTCAGGTCAGTGTTTTAATTGCTATAAGTATGGTCATAAGTCAAGTGATTGCAGAATTGTGATGAACAACTTTCATAGAGATGTCAGATGCTATGCATGCAATAGATTTGGACATATTGCTAACCAATGCAGATCAAGACCAAGTCAGTGGAACAGTTGGTCTAGACAGAGGAATGTTGTGTACTACAACTGTAACAAATTTAGCCATATTTCCAGATTCTGCTAGAACATAAGAGTTCTAGTAAAACAGAACATGCATCAGGATGTTAAAGGAAAAGGAAAAGTCATTACTGATGAGATCAAGAAGAAAATGCAGAAGAAATGGGTGAGGAAAAATCCCTCTATAGAAGGAATGGACTTACACCAGAAGCAACTTCTGGTAATTCCTTAGGGAATTAATTTTAGGTCTCTGGCATAGGGGGAGCTATAAAGAAAAACTCTTAAACCCCCTCTTGCAGGTGAATGATACTGGAATCTGGATATGTCCAGTAGGAGAGTTGATACTTTTTAGATGTTGTTTGGCCAGTTAGAAGCATTAGTGAAGAATATTGGAGATCTGCACAAGAGTCATCTATCTCGGTGCCTGAAAGGAAGAAAACCGGATGAGTTAGGGCAAGGGCATTTATTGGAAAATAAAGGAGTTAGGTATTTGGACAATAAAAGGAATGGCTTCAACCCTCATTTTTCATATTACATTTGGAGAAAAGCGGTTTGGAGAGCTCTGAGGTGATCATTGCGAATTTGTGGAGAGACTCAAGCATAAAGGAGAATTTGCAATCAAATTCTGTTTTCATCCCCGAAAGGTATTTATTGAAAACCTATAAATTTATGTGATTGTAATCATGTATACTCCTCTGATAGTCAAAGTTAAGGATAGGCCACGTCCAAATTTCAAATGGCATCCGTATAAGGACTCGTAGATACAAAGCCCTTAGGTGCATTTTCATCGGTGTCGTACGGAGTCCTGCATATTGAGGATATTAGGGCTTATGTGCACACAAACATTGAAGATTTGGGAACCTTTCATTTGATGGATTTGTACTCTCATGATATAATTGAAGAATATTATACTGTGAAACCAAAATTTAAAACCCTAGAAGATAAGAAATTTGTGCAATTTGTGAAATTCCCTGTATGTGAAGAAGATGAATGGGTTCAGTCTTTGTTGAGCCATGTCCATGATGAATTCATGTGGTTAGATGTGTCGTTCAAAATTACAAAAGAAGCTATATGTGTAGTCACAGGACTAAATTCCACTGGTAGACTTCTATTTTTAAAATCTGTGAAGAATGATAAGGTTACTGAAGCGACAGGCTTTAAATGGGACAAAAGAGCAATGCTGATAGATGATATTGCCACAGTAGATGTAAAATTTTCATCAATGGTTATCGGTTATAAGATTTATCACTCAAGCTGGGAGAATTCAGTATCTGACACAACTATCTACATAGCATATGAAATGGTCAAACAAAATGTAGACTATGATTTATGTGAACTGCTCAGAAGCCAATTAATGGGGAATTTGGGAAAAATAAAAAAAGGATAAGAAGAACACATTCAAGTATAGTAACTTGCTGATATGTTTGTTTTTCTACTTCTTGGGTGAGGTATCAAGAGCTGTTAAAGTCCAATGGCGTAATGATATGCCGATAGCTATTCAGATATGGAATATGTTATGTGGACTGGGTGATCGACAAACCCACAATACAATCCTTTGGGGATACTTAAATTTTTTTTAGAATCTGATGTACACCAGAGAAAGAATTCCTGCCACAATAGTGGAACAATACAAAGATACTATTTTCTTCATGGTAGACATTGACCAGTGCCATATGGAAGCTACTGATCCTAGAACAGTTTGGATCATGCCTATGGGTTATGAAGTAGATGAGAAAATTCTGAGGATGTATGCAGAACACCTGCTAAATTCACCACTTGATTAGGGAGAAGAAATGTTTGGTACTTATGTAGAGAAAATATTGCAGGTTCATTTAGAATTGAAAAAGCCCATGATAGTCAAAAGGGTAAGAAAAGAGACAAAATCTCCTGCAAAGAGTTTTGGCATCCCTGTGCATAAACTAAAAGAAGTGAGGAGGAAAAGAGAAGAAGCTGAAGCAACCAAGGAGAAAGAAAAGGAAGAATCAGCTGGTCCGGGAACTTCTCCTGCTCACACTAGAAATTCCTCTATAGCTTAGTCAAATCAAGCCGAGGCTTCCAAAAAAAGATAGAAGAATAAAAGCACAAGAGCTTACAAAGCTATTGATACCAATTTTTAGCCCTTGCTTAAAATTAGTAAGAATTTAGTGAAGTTTATTTTTTGGGGTATAAAAGTTTTGAGTTATCTGGTGAATCCTTACCTTCAAAATGAATCAGTTAACTTGTTCATAGGTTTTTTTAAATCATTCAAACAATTTAAGATAAAATGTTGAGCAGTTCATACAAACAGATAAACAAGTTTCATTTAGAAGATTGAAGTGAAATGATGAATTACTTTTCTGCAGTATTTATTATTGCTGATTATCAAAAAGAAATTGCAGATCAAAGAGCAAGATTGTAGAGATAATCATTCATTATGGTTACATAACACATGTTTTAAATAATTGCAGCTTCATAATTTCAAAATATGTAAATGGATTAAACTCAGAAAAGTACATAAGTCATTACATATCATGAACAATTGATTTATTGAGAAATATGTTTTGTGATCCCACACAACTCGTGGGTAGACTAGGTTGAGTGGATTCAATAAGAAGTACAAAATATACAACTGATGAGCAACTAAAGGTGAAACATCAAAAAGGAGATCATGTCGCCATTGCCTGGGAGGCTGATGTAGGGTTGAATTGTGGCTTCAACTTGATCTCCTATGTCTTTAGTAACTTCAATCTCTCTCCTGAGTTCCAAAATCTGCAGTGATTGTAAAATTATGTTAGAGATCAGGTCATGAAATCAAAGAAAATGTGGAAATTCAATAGAAATATAGTTTGTACTCATTATTAAATCAAATCAACTCAGTAAAATGAAAGAGATATTAGATCAAATCAAGAGGAATCATTGAATCCATTGTTTTTTTATTAACTGGTTTGTTTCATGTGCAAAAATAGGATACGTTTTGTTGTTGTTTAAATTCATCAGATTACAACATGAGTGGGGAGAAATGTGGCTCCCTCAAGGGTTGAGCTCAACTCATAATAATAACATTTGCTACAATATGAAAGAAAAGTAATCATAACCATTTACATCATCTTTTCAATGATAGTGAACAAGCATACATGAAAAATTCATGAAGCATCTCTTCAAGGAATTACAACAGTTTGAATACCATGAAATCAACATTATGTTTAGCAGAGATTTTTAGGAAAGTATTGCTACAATGGAGAACAACAAAGTAATTTTATGCTTTTGCTAAGAAGGTTTTATACTTGTTCTGTTTACATAGTCCTTTGAAAGAAACAACAATATTTCATTTCCAGAATCTTTGAAATGTGGTATTAAATACCTCAGAAGTAGATGACAACTTGACCAATTTTCAATCATAAAGCAAAAATACTCTATCTTGAATATCAAGTAAAATGAAGCATCTATGAAAGAATTTTAGGAAAGAGTATTACATGCAACAAAATGATGAGTATTTGTTCATTTTTAAACAACACAACAAAAGTACTTAAATGTAATCATTTGTTGATATCAGTGGAAATTACAACTTAGTCACCAGAAGCAAAGATTTGCATATTGAAAATTCTACACTATATAAAATGGGCTTTAAGGATACATAGAAAACTGTAGATACAATTCACACCATGAGGAGGTTTCAACAAAAAAATGAAAAATCAAATACCCATTTTCAGAAATAAAGAAACCAAGTGGTTCTCTTAATATGCAGTGGAAATGTAATATGTAGCTACAGGAGAGTGCTTTAATATTTCATGCCTTGAAACTATCTAATTGTTCTAGAAAAAGAAGAAGATACAAGGAGAAAGAGGAGTTTCATTTGCTGATTTTAAAAGGAAATTTTTCTATTTTTCCTTATTCATGAAAACCAAATACCCATTGTTCAAAAATGAGGAAAAAACAAAAGTTACAACTTATTCATTACATCAAGTATACAAGTTATCGAGAGATGAAAATAAAGAAGAAGAGATGGATTTTTTAAAGTCAAAACCCTCAAGCATATGTAATAAAAGAGAGCTCGAAGTACATACAAATATTTCTATGGTTTTCTCTCAAAGAAATCATAGATTTGTGAGTTTAAAAGCAACTCTAAGCCACGGCCTGAAGGTTTCTTCTTATTTCATGAAGAATATACATGGCAACAGAAACAAAAACAAGAAAAGCTATAAACAAAAAACAAACTTTCAAAGGAACAAAAAAGATGCATTTAGAAACTCAAGTAGAGTTTATCATGGTGGCTATGAAGAACTTCAAGAAATTACCAGTAAGAAGATTTTACCTTTTTCTGTTTTGAAAGGAATATACTCAGTCAAAACCGCGAGTTCAAGCTTTCCTGAAGAATCTATGGTGGCCAAATAATGGAGATATCAACAAAGAATACAAGTGATTGAAGGAAGTGCATCAGAAATGTGTATGGCTGCACCATGTAAGCTTGTAAAAGCTTTTCAAAAACAAAAAAAAGTTCTAGATTTAATGAAATTCAAACTTACCATGTTCCAGGCATCCAATCTGTAGAATAATAGTGTACTAAATAGAGATTTCCAGCTCAAATGGAGGCTAGGTTTTTCATAGCAGCGACCTCTCTTTTTCTCTAGCAGAATGAAATGGAAAGAATGAATGTATTCTCATTCATTTTAGGGTTGAAAACCTAGAAGATTCAATGGAGTGAAAGGCATATTCTTGCCTTAAGTTTAAAAAAAAAAGACCCCATTCTTCTTTTTCATGTGTGACATCTCTGTGCCTTCAAATCTTTTTGAAACTTTTAAATGTTTCTTAAGATTTAAATTTCTTCTTTAGGCCTTTTATTTTTGCATTTGAGAATAAATGTAAAGCTTTATTTTTAAAGTGAATTATTGTCACTTTTTAAATAAATGTTATATAATGCAAAAAATATTAATGCCTTTGGTGCATTTGGATTATAGGTAGTTTTTGCATTGAAGTCATATTGTAAAAACATTTATTTAAAATGATAAGTATAAATCATTTTAATAAATGTTATTATCAAATGCAAAAATAGCTTTTTAAAATGAGGAAATTAACTTTATTTATGCATTTGATTCAACTTGTAAATCTTTATTTTAAATGATAATCATAAATCATTTAAATTAAATGATATCTTCAATGCAAAAATAGTGTGATTTCAAAGACAATTCAAAAAGTCAAATGGAGCATTTAGAGCTTGCTTGAATCATGGAGATAATTGAGAGAATTGTGCCAACATGTTGAGGGAAATCAGGGGTTTTGAGGCAGTTATTTATGAGTTCTACATCCGTTTTGAGTTCAGTTTGACTTGACTTCAATCAAGGAGTGTTTTGAGGCCTAAAACTAAAGTTCACTTTCAGTTGTGACCCTCTTTTTGAGGGATTTTCAGTTTCATATGACCCTTTGGAATTGTTTCCAAATTGACTACTCCTTATGAATGCTTGGAGGGGTTTTCTTTTAGACACATGGTGATTTGAAGGAGAGATAGAATTTTGACAACACATCAGTTTTGGAGCCAAAATTCAAATTCAAATTTTGAGAGGCTTTTCTATATACCTATCTCTTCTCTCTTTTCTTCGGGAGTTCTGAGTTTGGATGCTATAGGGGTAGATTATTCTTTACTTTGTAACTCATTTCTCATGAGTACTATAGATTTGTAATGAAGATGTTCCTTATTTCTCAATAGAGAGTTATTTCCTTCACCTTATTTCTTTGTGTTTAGTGTTGGTTGTGAGTTACATGATAAAATTATGTGTTATCCTTTATTTTATCAAGTTCCTTCGATGCTGAATGCAAAGAATATTATGTCATAGTGTAGGTTTAGTGATCTCTTTCTCTTGCATTGAAATTTGTGAAAACATCACTATTTTCCTTTTGTTAAAGCCTTAGAACAGTTAGAGCCTTACATAGAATTATTTTTGCAGACATAAATCTCTGTTCTGTGAAATTATTAAACTTTCTTGAGTCTTTTGTGAGTTTTCTTAGATTTAAAATCATATCTTTAGTTGGTGAATCACCATTTTTCAATTTTATTTTTTTGCTTTATCCTTTTATCCCTTACCTCTGTTTAAAAATAGTTTTAAAAGAAAATCCAAAGGGAACCAACCCATAAACCTGGAGGTCTATTCTCACCATAGGATACCCACAGCCTAAGAATAGTCCCATGTGCACAGGATTTATTGAGTTTTCAACTTATCTTCGGGTGCAAATCCTTGTGTTAACAGTTGTGTCTGCAGATGAAGAAGAAATTGATTTAGAAGAAGTAGCAAGGGAGATAAAGGCTACTGGTACACATGCTGTCAAATTAAATAAGAGAAAATCTTCTAGAAAAGGAGAAGAAGAAAAGAAAAAGGCCAAAATTGACAAGATCGGTATGTCTGTTGAGGAAGTTGAGAATGCAACAGTGAAAGATGCAAATCTCAAGCCACTCTGTGATTGGTATGAGACATTTGATGAATCTGGTAAAAGAACTCTTGAAGAAGCAACAATAAAGCATATGAATGTTTTCAGTAAAGATCTTGTTGAAATCATGTTTGGTTTTCCTACAAGTCTGTATAATACTTTGGAGTCCAGGAGGTCGAGTGCCTTATTAGAAGAAGAAAATCCGAGAAAAAGAATACTAGCCGATTTGTGCCTGGAACTGACAATTGAAGAAATGGATTTATTCCTTGAAAAAGCTAAAATGGAATTTAAGAGCAAAACAAGAATACATAAACTCATGATTGGTGAAACTGAAACTGATGCTATTGTCTGTGAAACTAAGGAAATTCTGGAAGAACTTTTGTCAAGGGATAAGATTAACATTGAGGAAATCAATACTGAAAATGTTCAAGGAAATGAGGAAGTGAATGAATTAGAAGAAGAGAATGTGAATGGGAAGAACATGAATGAGTATGATCCTCCAAAATTTGAGTATATTTTGACTTCTCCTAATGTGAGAAATATAGAGACACTTGTTGTAACTAAGGTCCCTGTTGAGGTATTAGTTGAAGAAAAAGAGGTGCATACTGAAGAAGCTGAAATGCCTAAAGTCAATCCTGAAGCAGAATCCAAGGTTGAAAAAGAAAAGGACCGAGAAATCAGAATAGAGGAAGTAAAGGAATCTCTATTGGAGCAACAAGATGAGTCAGATCTTGAGTTAGATGAAAGCTCAATTAACCTATCCACTCTGTCTCCAATTTAGATGATGAAGTTCACTAAAATTGCTCAAGACAAAGCTAGTGAGAGGATACTATTCAAATCTCACATAGATGACAGTGACCTACTAAATCTTGCATCTAAATTTTTACAGAAAATAATGCCTACTTATGTTGTGGACCCATTAGGTTCCTCCTCCGATGAGTTAAAGAAGCTAATAAATTATGTAGATTCTCATTTTAAATCTTTTGAGAAATCAACTTTGGTTAAAGTGAAAAAGGAGTTCCAGGAGAAGAGAGTTGGTAGCCTAAATGAACTAATTACCAAAGAAAAAGCCCTGTTAGACACTTGCAAAAAAAAATATTCAAGGTACTATGTCTGAAGGAGGAAAAGTGTACAAATCTTGCTTGGTATTGTAAAAATTTACTAAAGCAAATGAGAGGAAGGTGAAAGACATTGAACAACAGTTGGTCACTATTTCCAACACTTTTGACCCATTAGCCGGTAGTGTTTGTAATCAAGAAAGTCAGGTAATGTCTTTGCTCAACCAAATAAAGAGTCTAGAACTTGAAAATGAAATAATTATTGACAGAGTATGTGAACTCAGGGGACTAATAAGTCCAAGGATGGAGATAATGGTGAATGCTCTGAAGAAGCTAAAGATGCTATGACTGCTCCTGATCTGGTAAGTCTCGAAGCAGCAGAAATTTTTTCATATCTACTTTGTGATCATATAACCATTTTGGAGAGTTTGAGAAGTGTCTAGGAATAAAACTTAAGTGGAATGAAGAATAAATTTGCAGACGTCTTCAAAATTTTGTAAATCTCAACAGTTTTGCAATTTTGGATTCCCCAATTTTGTCATTGATGTCAAAGGGGTAGAGAGTGCAGTGAAAAATGCCTTGACATTCTTAGGGGGAGCAGTATTCTAAATTTTGGCAATGTACTTACCAATTTCAACACTTAGTCATTTTTCACTAAGTGTTGCCATCAATGCCAAAGGGGGAGATTATTGGCATATGGCTTCCAGTGTTGTCATTGATGGCAAATGAAGTCATCTTCATGGTTCGCAAATCTATATCTAGTCATACCAGCAAATAAAGTGAAATACTGTGTTACCAAAAGAATATTTGAAGAACAGGGTATTCGGTCAGTCAGTTAATCTGTCTACTACACCGGATCATCATTTTATGTTGTGGACCCCTGGGATTGCTTGTTAAGCACGTATATTATCTTATTACTGAATTTTGTGGTGTTGCATTAGTTGTAATACGAGCTTGGAGGTCCGATAGGATGTTTTCTATCTATTTGCTTGTTGTAGTCGACTCAGTGAATGTGGTACGTTGTGGATGTGTAAAGTGGAATTATTTAAACTATTTTTATGTTCAAATATTTAATTATGGTTCTCAGCTATAGTCTAGCCGACTTGTTTGGGTGCACATCAAAATTGTTCAGGTTTTGGGAAAAAAATTGATAATATTTCCAAGTTTTATTAAGGCCGACCTATAGTGACTTGATCTCTAGATGCAGATATATATAAAAGATTCGATATATCATTTGATATATGGAAAAGGGAAGTGTGGTGGTGTGTTGATATCATCAGGAACAACAATTAGGTGATTGTGCACAATTTCACTTGTGCATTAAGATTTTTGTAGTGTTTTTTGTGTGCAGAGTAGAGCATAATTGTTGAATCAGTCAGAAGGACCGAAGATTATTTACAAAGCTTAATTGGAACTGTAATCAGGCATTGTTGATGCTATTTCATCAATTCATTCTTTTGGATCTATTCAAAATCATTGTAGGGCAGTGAGCCCATCCTTTTGAGTAGTGAGCTCTAGGCATTGAGCCTAAATGCAAGTGCATTCCCATTTTTTACTTTTCATATTGGGTATAATCAAACTATATTGTGGATTGGCCATCCACCATGGTTTTTCCCCTAATAGGGTTTCCACGTAAAAGTTATGGTGTTGTGATTACTTTCTTTTTGTTTCTTTTGTTGAATGATTAAGTAAGTTAAATGACAGAATAATTAAGTAGAATTTTTTCACAACACTGATTCACCCCCCCTCTTAGTGTTGCTTGTTTCCAACAAGTATATCTAACAAGGAGAACAAATGAGAACCAAAATACTAGAGGGCACTGTGTGTTGAAGCTACCGGTGTAGACACTTAGCCAAAAAATCTTTTGCAGAATAAAACATTCTTCATACTATTTTTATGTTCATCATGTAGTGTTGACATCAATAAAAAATCATTAATGACAACCTTCTTAATTCTTTCAACAAATATTGTATCCCACTCTTGGTCTACTTGGAAAGTGAATGATTTGAGATGTATTGCCTACTTGATTATTAGATGCATTTTTAAATTTTTTATCTTGTCTTCTCATATGAGTTATTCTTGAATATAAATATTCTGAAGAATTGTTAAGAAGAAGATACATGGTTATATGGATTTTTGTTGTTAGATCCTTTTTATGGTATTGAGCTATGTATCTAGTTCTAAAGACTTATTTGGAGAGGTTTAAGAAATGGTTTGTGGGTTTGGGCATATTCCCTTTTTTATGGGAAAGATTGGTTTATTTGATCTACCTTTGGTATGAGAGGTTTACATTTATGGCTATGAAGGAGATCTTACATTACACAACTTGGTACATGTTAGTGTGGAACAAGGATATGGTTTGATAAATTGTAGGTTCTCTCTTTGGTCATGGAATTTTTTCTAAATGTTTGGTTTCACATGGTAAGTATGAAGAACTTGGGAGAGCTATGGATACTAGTGATGAGAGAGGTATTGGAGCATATTTGTTTGCAGGATTTGCATATCATTGTATGTTTCCTTCACAATATGCAATAGAGGAATTAGTTACATCCTCTATTTGAAGTACTATAGGTAGAATTGGCATGCCTTGATCTATTTTGAGATTTGACATTACTCATGTAGTGGGAGTTTCTAGTTATGTGTTTGATTATCCTCTTTGATATCTTTGTTTGTTGTTTACTGATGTGATGATGATTTTTTATGGTTCATTAGATTTGGATCTATGATTTATGCATTTTTTGGATTAGCTACCCATCTTCTTGTAGCGGGATGACTCAAATGTGTAATATCTATATCCATGAGATTGTTTTAGTGTTAATGAAAACTTGTTACTTGTCCATGTATGTTGTCATTTGTACATTGGTATGTTATATTTGAGATAGGAGGGCATATATATATATAGAGAGAGAGACTTGATTATAGAATTTGGGTTGGTATGTTGATGACATGAAGTTCTGTCTATGATTTGTATACCTCAGTTTTAGGTATAGTTAGCTTGGATGACTTACAATTTGTTGTGGTTGTTATTGCAATGAGTATGAGTAAGGAAGCTAATCAAATCCTTTTGTTATCAATTGAATTTGATGCTTGTGTTCATGTAAATATTGGTGCAGGTTTAAGTGATAGTTGATATGTTTCACATTGGCATGTTCCTTTTTCTCCCATAGGTGGCATGTTGAAGGATATAAGGAGTTGTTTTCTTTGATGGTGGTTATCATGTTTTCTTTTACAGGTATCTTGTTGGAGCATGAGAGCATGGTGAAAATTTAGATGGTACATGTTTGGCTAAGGGATTTTTTCCCCTTGTTTGTGATTCCTATGGATACATTTACATTGTTTATGTCAAGTGGGAGAATGTTAGGATTAGGTACCATCAAACTTGTAAATTCTATGTCATATTGCATGGTTCTAACATCCTTGGAAAGTGTCTCTTGATAGTTAGGGTGTATTGGGAAAATATTTTGTAATATTAATATTAACTCTATCTTTCTTGCTTGGAGGAGGCTTTTCAACCATAGTTGCATTAATTATGAAATAATTTTCTAAGGGGTTTTTAACCCTCTTTCTCATTTTAATAATAGTATCTAACCATATGGGAATCATATCCAAGAATGAACCACCATATTTGGATGTTTTCTCTTGTTCCTAGTTGTCTTGTGTAACTTTCCCCTATGATTGTAAAGAAAGAGAGAAAAATTAGAGATAAATATGAAAATGATTTTTCTCAAAGGATAGAGTGGGAGAGGGACCCTTAAGAGAAATTATTTTAAGAGTTTTTCTTTCATAGGTGATGTTGATGGAATCACCACTTTCTATAAAAGGACCTCTTGTGTGTGAAAAGGTAGATTGCACATTCTTAAATAAATAGAGAAATGGTGGAAGTGTAGGAGATTGATGTAAATAGGGATCCAAAACCTCAATCACAAACTCACAAAAAAAAACTATGCAACTCATGAATTTCTTGAAATAACCCAAAAATTTGCAAGTAATGTTTTAGCTTCTCATTTCAACTCTCCTTCAATTACATAACAACATTTAGCATTTCTGAAAATATATTATTTTGGAATTCATGAGAGTTGATGAAAACCATAATAAAATTGAAATAAATTTGATTTACAAAAACAAAGATCAATACAAAAATTATATCCTTCAATTTGACTTCTTTCACAAGTCTCTAGCATCTTCACCTTGCAATCTTCATTAGAAATCACTGCTGCAAACAAACCATGAAACCATCATTCTTCTTGCTTCTGTAGCACACCTCCAAACCTACAACAAAAATTTCTTCTTGGCCTCCTTCAACCTTCTTTCTACTAAAGCTCTCAAGCTCCCTTCACATGGACTTCACTAGTTCATTGTCTCTCAAAATGTGGAGCTCAGTAACTCCCAAAAACATGGGCTTATATGCAAACATAAATCTTCAACAATGGAGTCTTCAAATCCTCTCTTCAATCTGGCAACATCTCCCCATCTCACCTGCAAAAACTCCCAAAACCCTCTTTCCAAATGACAAGGCTTGAATATATAGATTTGTGAATGAGAAAAACCACTATGGTTTGCCAAAACCACAAGTAAAACAACTCCTTTGAAAACCCATGTCCCATTTGGAAAAATAATCATAAAATAATAAAATTAATCAATGCTCACATGGCCTTCACATGGGAAACTAAACCATGGCCAATCAAATTTGTTAAATTCTAGCATCTTCATTTATCTTTAACGGTACCGATGGATCCAAATATGAACATGCACCAACATGCAAAGCTGGTGGCACAACATGAAAATACATGCAAAGCATGTAAAAGAACATACAAGAACATGCATGCAAAGTGGTCCCCATCTAGAAATGGATTCCCAAAGAGAATATTCCAATTTAAATGCCTTGGAAACATTTACCTCAACATATTTCCTCAAAAAATTGCATTTACATATCACCACAAGGGAAAATCACATTATTGTAAATTAAAATATTTATTTTTTACACAACTTAGCCCTTATTGAAAACAACAAAAATAAAATAACAATATTTTTGGTGATGCAATATTTATTGTACCCCTAGATACTCCTGCATTAGAGATAGAGGAGGATATGGAAGGGAAAATAAAATAGGATATTGTGTGTGAACTTGAGGGGAAGGTTGGATGGGCATGCATACTATAGTTTGGATAAGATTTTGGATAGTAGGTTGAGTAGGAACTTGAGAAGTTGACTCTTGTTGAGTGAGTTTAGTGAACTCTCCAACCATTTAGATAACCTTTAGCCCATTCTTCCTTATGAGATTTTGTTCTTCTATTTTCTTTTACTTCTCTTGGGTGAAAGTTTGAAGCTATGTCACTCTATTATAAACAAAATGACCAACACTATTCTAACATTAATAAATTGAATCACTAGAAAGTGACATATATGTTTCTAATATATGTGTATTATATATTTGTATTTATTTTAATAAAAAAAATATTTTAATGTATTTTTTTGGTTAAATTAACACAATAATTTACTTCAAAATTTTTTTAAAAATGAAGTTAAGTGAGATGTCATTTTTATATACTAAATTTATTTTCTTTTCCTTCAATCCTTTTTCTTGTATTTATAACTATAAAAATTAGTGCATGCAATATTTTTTTTGTATTTCAATAAATATATATTTTTGAAAATTAGTGCATGGAATATGTTTATCTTTCATGTTTGGGTGCCCATGTTGGAGGAAAAGTATTGGAGCCAGAATCGGCCTCCTTTCACATTTCGAGGAGGTATTCAAAGGGTTGGGTAGTTTGGAATGGAGGGTCATCTTTGGAGCCTTGTTTGTGGCTTAAAATGTGTTCACACATCTATAAATTTAACCTCTTGTATGTAGGAAATATGAGCCATAGTTGGATGTAGACTTTCATTATAGGTACAAGGATAGGTTGAGGCATAAGGAGGTTGTTCATAGGTGCACAAGTGCTTTCATGGTGGAGGAAAAAAGAAGAATGGAAGTGATTGTATTGTAATCTCATTTTTTTGAAGATAATGCCTACTTGGACTCTCTTCTTGGAGGAGTTTTTTCCTGCAAGGGTTTCTCCATATAAATCTTGTGTTATGTGATGTTCTTGTGTTGTTAATTTGTGCCTCATTATTGCTATCCTATAGTGATGTTATTCTTAATATATTATTGTTATAAGATTGCATACAATGGTTTAATTAAGCATGCTATGTTGGCTAATTTTTAGCATCATAAAGAAGATGGATCTAATCATGGCATTTCCATATTAAGGTAACTTAATTTTCAGATTTGCATACAAGTTTCATATTTTCATTTTTTTGTAGTATAAGCCTTGAATCTCATCCATTAAATTCATTTTTGGATAGAGATTGAATTTTCCAACAATTGGTATATTGAACTTGTTTATTTTTCATCATTTGGTATTAGAGCTTACGGTGAACTAGGTTCTGGGTGTTCCTTCTTTTTTATTTCTTAGCTTGGAAAGCTTGTGGGAATTTTTTAAAAGGAATTGGAGGTTATTTGAATAATTTTGGTGTAGCAATGAATTTTCTATGAGTTAACTTTGTTTTGTAGATTTGTGAGATTGGAATCCATGGATATTATCAATGTGATCTATGTTGGGAAATGGAAGCTCATGATTATGGATCTTCATGGAGTTGGCTATATTTTGGTAACTTGGATCTCTTGTTTGAAAATTTGTGTATATCCTCTTGTTTGATGGTTTTGTTCTTTTAACTTGTGGTCATGGGCAGTGAGAAGGTTTTCATATTGGATGGGTAGAGACATCCTAGTCACATGGAGAAACACTCTCAATTTGGATTACAAAATAAAGTGCTTATGTTGGCTCCATAGTTTTAGCCCTTGGTTACATGAAAGAACTAGAAGATAAGCCACCAACCTCTTTGTGAGTTATGGAGTTGATATGTTTCATATGCTATAATCTCTTGGAAAACTTGGTTTTTCCTATTGGGTTGCTGATTACTCTTGATTTTAGTTGTGGGTTTGTAGATTTGTGCTTATTCCATTATTTAAATGACATGTTTGATGTGAATGTCTAGGTGGTTAAATGGGTTTCAGATTTACAAAGATTTTTTTGCATATTTTACATGCTAGCTAAAATATATGATATGTAGATCTGTGATGAGACTATATTAAGGGTGTTCTGGATGAAGAAAGTTACATGTATGCATGGCTGCTTGGAGGGTTTTTATTGATCTATGGTTAGAACTATGTGGGTTTGTTTGGAAAATTAGATACAACGTTGATTTTAGTGCTTGAATCTTGGAAATCCAAATGTTATATTTGAATATCTGTGTTTTGCATGATACTAATATGGTATTGAATCTATTTTCAGTCATTAGAGATTGGGGCATTGATTATACATTTCTCCTTTGATATGTTACATATGTGTAGATCTTGTAAAATTGTCTGATGTGGATTTTGCTTGTTAGAACATATTCTGGGTCACCATTATTGCATTAGTATGCTTGTTGCAATGAGAGATGGTTATTGGGAGTACCTAATATAGTTGTTCATTTGAATTCTTAGCAGTTGATTATGGTGCATGATAAGCTTTGTTCAATTTCAGTAGAGTGTTGGAAACGATATTGGTCATGATGCCATGTATAAATTGATATTACTTTCAATGGGAGCTTTATGCAGTTACATAATGTGTTCTATCTTCTTTGTTTCAAGATTTTGGTTCTAAGTTGTTGATGTTATAGTGTTTAGTGAGTCATGGATAATTTTTGATTAGAAGATGGATGGTCTTTTGCAATAGTTTTTGGTATTATTAGGAGCTCTTGGATTGTACACTTAGATTGTACTAAGAGCTTAATGAAATCTTTGGTTCTATTGACAACAGATGTGTAGCATTTGTATCTTTTTGGTTTGGCGATTGTGGTTGTACTTTACCTTTTAGAAGCTCATGGTGTTGAGTTCTTGGATTGTGTTGGGGCCATGGAAGATCTTTTGTTATGAGATAGTTATCATGATGCTTGGAGAGCTTGGTTACATAGTTTAGTGGGAGCTTTGGCAGTGATGTTGATTCATCATTTGATAATGGATGGCTATTTTCATATGATCTCCCAGGAGGGGATGTTAGATAATGATGTCATGTTTGACAATGGTCTTATTTGGTTCTCTTTTGTTTTTAGTATTAATCATTTGTTTGGATCTTCATAATTTTGTAGGGTTGTATTTGAAGTTGGCATAGATTAATTGGTGGATGCTCATGGAGACAAGAGAGACTTGGGTGAGGCTAAGAGATCTCTTATTTATGGGATTATATATTGATATGGTTACTCTTAGATGAGAATTTTAGTAGAAAGATCAAGGATCCTGCACTTGTTTATGGATGTGAATCCATACATGAAGAGAAAATTGTCATTTCTTGATCTATAAGACAATATTGTATCCCACTCTTGGTCTACTTGGCAAGTGAATGATTTGAGATGTATTGCTCGCCTGATTATCAAATACATTTTTTATTTTGTATCTTGTCTTCTCATATGAGTTAGTCTTGAATATAAACATTCAAAAGACTTTTTAAGAAGAAGATGCATGTTTATATGAATTTCTATTGTTCTCCTTATTTTGGCATTGAGCTATAAATCTAGTTCTGAAGATTTATTTGGAGAGGCTCAAGAAATGGTTTGTGGCTATGGGCATATTCCCTTTGTTATGGGAAATATTGGTTTGTTTGATCTACCTTTGATATGAGAGGCTTACATCTATGGTTGTGGAGGAGATCTTACATTACATAGCTTGGTATATGTTAGTGTGGAACTGTTAGAAACCAAGATCAGACATGCAAACCAAAAAACCTTCCACAAAAGAGAAAATCAGAAAAAACAAAGCTATTATAAAAAGATGTGCAAAATAATATTATTCAGGAATACACAATTACATGAGATTATTTGCTTTATAAAATCAAAGAATGCATAACCATAATCTTATCTTGAGCAAAAAGATAGCTCAACAAGATAAGGATAATAATAATTAGCCTAGGAATTCAAATATACCTAAATAAAGTTATGCAAGTGTAATTAAATATTAATTACACTAATGTACCCCCCCATAAGTGCAACTTAGGGAGACTAAAAAATCATGCACCTAAAACTAAGATAAATGCAAGAAAGAATGAATGGGTCCCGACAACAAAGGCTTGATCAGGTACCCATGTACAAATGCAATAATGAGGTAGAGAAGGAAAACCCAGTGGGACAAAACCCCCCTACAATGAGATGACTGCTGCAAAGAAGCATTGGAAGAACACTATGGAGTAACACTGGAACCACAATATGACAAGCAAGGAAAGATACTTTTGTCTACAAGAAACCAAAGCGGAATCATAATAATGCGACAACAAACCCGATGCCATGGAACACTGGAAAACTCACAAACTAGAACAACCTTGGAATCTGTGAAGCAACAGTGGATGAAATGATGACAAAATCTGGAAACCGTGTATCTTGATGCCAATTCCAAAGTGAGACTAAATTTTTTCCATGTGAACAAGTACCATAAAGACTCTGGAAAATTAACCATAAAAACATGGCCCTCAAACGAGATGGATCTGAACCAATGCGAATCAATAACCGTAGGCTCTCAATCTAAAGTGTGAACTGATATGAATCTGATATGTGTCAAGCTAAGACAAGATGTGGCCAAAAGAAATTAAGAAACCAAATATAACCCAAGCAAATTTTCATCAAAACAAGATGGAGATCAAAGTGCATGCACACTCTAATTAGATTATTATGCAAGAAACCCCCTGATGGAACTTTATCTCAGTTCATTTATTACAATAACCCAACGATTGTAAAAGGAGATAATGTTGAATATGCATTAAAAATAAATAAAAATAGAACTCATATCTGTGTAGAGGACTAAACCATCTTTCCAACGCTGCAAGAGTGGCGAAAAAAGGATCACCGAGTCAAAAGATATGCCCTCCGAAGCAAAAAAAACTTCATCTGAGTTCATGGACCTGAAAAATAAATCTGGAGAAAAATATGGTAAAACCACCTTCACCACTAGATCGGCATTGGAATCAGCTTTCCAATGGTATCTCGTTTACGAAAAACGGACACTGTACGCAAAAAATACACTCGATTTAGTGAAAGTTGCTCCAAAAGGCCCAATAAGGCCTGCAGGCAACCCTGGGGGCTTAAAAAAAAAAGCCCCTGGTCCTGTGCGCGACTAGGGGCTAGCAGATTGGGGGCTGGGATGGAGCCCCTGGTCCTCCATATGACCAGGGTGGGGGTTGTGTTTGGCCAGGGGTTGGGCACATAGCGCCCGGTCCCCCATATGACCGCGGGCTGTTGGAGAAGTAGCCCTCAGGGGCTGGTGGAGGGCCCCCGGTCCTCCATGTGACCAGGGGGTGCTACAGAGGGGCCCGCAGGGGCTGAAGGGTTTAGTGGCGGATTGGTGGCCGCCGGGTGGCATGATGGTGGTGGAGTTCTTTTGAGCGAGAGGCGCTGGATCGGTTGAATTTTTTTTTCAATTTTTAAAATTTTTGCCTCGATCTACATGCGAGGGAGGCTGTACGGCCTCCTTGGCAAATTTTTTTGCCCCAGAATCAACTTTCACCAAAATCGAAAAAATGAAGGACATTCTTAGGGTTTTTGGCCCTGCGAACGCGATGGTGACCTCCGTTTGTGCCCAAAATGCTCCAGAAAATCGGCTACGTCCAGAGCTTCCAAAAAATCACCGAACTTGAAACCCTCATAGATCTGGCAAATGATGACCAAAATCAGAAAAATAAAAGCCAATCTTGACTTTTTCCAGCACTCTAAATCCAATGGTGAAGCTCGATCTGATCCAAAACGCTGCATAGATGAACTCAAGGCATGATACCCTCGAGGAATCATGAACAAACTCTGCAATGATTTTCTCAAAAATATGAGAAGGGGCTACAAATCAAGGCTCTAATACCATGTTAGAAACCAAGATCAGACATGCAAACCAAAAATCCTTCTACAGAAGAGAAAAATGGAAAAAGAAAAGCTATTGCAAAAAGATGTGCAAAATATTATTATTCAGGAATTCATAATTACATGAGATGATTTTCTTTATAAAAGCAAAGAAAGCAACAAGATAGCTCAACAAGATAAGGATTACAATAATTAACCTAGGAATTAAAATATACCTAAGTAAAGTTATGCAAGTGTAATTAAATATTAATTATACTAACAGGAACAAGGATATGGTTTGATTTGCAGGTTCTCTCTTTGGTCATGGTATTCTTTCTAGATGTTTGGTTTCACATGGTTAAGTGTGAATAACTTGGGAGAGCTATGGAGACTAGTGATGAGAGAGGTATTGTAACATATTTCTTTGTAGTCCATTTGCATATCATTGTATGTTTCCTTCACACTATGTAATAGAGGAATTAGCTACATCCTCTATTTGAATTACTATAGGTGGACTTGGCATGCCTTGATCTATTTTGAGATTTGGAATTACTCATGTAGTGTGAGTTTCTAGTTATGTGTTTGGTTATCCTCTTTGATATCTTGGTTTGTTGGTTACTGATGTGATGATGATTTTGCATGTTTCATTAGATTTGGATCTACGAGTTATGCATGTTGTGGATTAGCTACCTATTTTCTTGTAGTGGGATGACTCAGATGTGGACTATTTATATCAATGAGATTGTTTTAATGTTAATGAAAACTTGTTACTTGGCCTTTTATATGGTCATTTGTACATTAGTATGTTATATTTGAGATAGGAGGACATATATGTGTAAACTCAATTGCAGATTTTGGGTTGGTATGTTGATGAAATGAATTTCTATCTATGATTTGTATACCTTGGTTTGAGGTATAGTTATCTTGGATTACTTACAATTTGTTGCGTTTGCTATTCCAATTAGTATGAGTAAGGTAGCTAATTGGAGCCTTTTTTTATCATTTGAATTTGATGCTTGTGTTCATGTAAATATTGGTGCAAGTTTAAGTGATTGTTGATATGTTTCACCTTGGCATGTTCCTTTTTCTTCCATAGGTGGCATGTTAAAGGATATAAGGAGTTGTTTTCTTTGATGGAATTTATCATGGTTTCTTTTGTAGGTATCTTGTTGGAGCATGAGAGCATCATGAAAATCTAGATGGTACATGTTTGGATAAGGGGTGTTTTTCCCTTGTTTGTGATTCCTATGGATTTATTTACATTGTTGATGTCAAGTGGGAGAATGTTAGGATTAGGTACCATCCACCTTGTAAATCCTATGTCATATTGCATGGTTCCAACATCCTTGGAAAGTGTCTCTTGATAGTTAGGGTGTATTGGGAAAATATTTTGTAATATTAATATTAACTCTATCTTTCTTGCTTGGAGGAGGCTTTTCAACCATAGTTGTAATAATTATGAAATAATTTTCTAATGGTTTTTTAACCCTCTTTCTCATTTTAATAATAGTATCTAACCATATGGGAATCATATCCAAGGATGAACCACCATATTTGGATGTTTTCTCTTGTTCCTAGTTGTCTTGTGTATCTTTCCCCTATGATTGTATAGAAAGAGGGAAAATTTAGAGATAAATATGAGAATGAGTTTTCTCAAAGGATCTAGAGTGGGAGAGGGATCCTTAAGAGAAATTATTTTATGAGTTTTTTCATTCATAGGTGATGTTGATGGAATCACCACTTTCTATAAAAGGACCTCTTGTGGGTGAAAAGGTAGATTGCATATTCTTAAATAAATAGAGAAATGGGGGAAGTGTGAGAGATTGATGTAAAGAGGGAGTCCAACCCTCAATCACAAACTCACAACAACAAACTATGCAACTCATAAAATTGCTTGAGATGACACAAAATTTTGTAAGTAATATTTTGGCTTCTCATTTAAACTCTCCTTCAATTACATAACAAAAAAACATTTTTAAAAATATATTATTTTGGAATCCATGAGATTTGATGAAAACCATAATAAAAATTAAGTAAATCTGATTTACAACAACAAAGATCAATACAAAAATTATCTCCTTCAATTTGATTTCTTTCACAAGCCTCTAGCATCTTCACCTTACAACCTTCATTAGAAATCATTGCTGCAAACAAACCGTGAAATCATCAATCTTCTTGCTATGTAGTACACCTCCAAACCTGCAACAAAATATCTTCTTGACCTCCTTCAACCTTCTTTCTACTGAAACTCTCAATCTCCCTTGACGTGGACTTCACTAGCTCACTGCCTCTCAAAATGTGGAGCTCAAGTTAGCTCCCAAAAATATGGGCTTATATGCAAATATAAATCTGCAACAATGGAGTCTTCGAATCCTCTCTTCAATATGGTAACATCTCCCCATCTCACCTCCAAAAACTCCCAAAGACCTCTTCCCAATTGATAAGGCCTGAATATATAGATTTGTGAATGAGAAAAACCACTATGGTTTTTCAAAACCACAAGTAAAACACCTCCTTGGAAAACCCACACCCCATTTGGAAAAATAATCATAAAAAAATTAAATTAATCAATGCTCACGTGGCCTTCAAATGAGCACCTAAACCATGGCCAATCAAAATTGGTCAATTCTAGAATCTTCATTTATCTTTGATAGTCCCAACGGTTCCAAATATGAACATGCAAGTCAACATGCAAAGCTAGTGGCCCAACATGCAAATGCATGCAAAAGAACATGCAATAACATGTACATGCAAAGTGGTCCCCATCTAGAAATCGATGCCCCAAAGAGAATACTCCAAGTTAAATGCCTTGGAAACATTTACCTCATCATATTTCCTCCAAAAATTGAATTTACATATCACCACAAGGGAAAATCACATTATTGCAAATTAAAATATTTATTTTCCACACACCTTGGCCTTTATTGAAAACAACAAAAATAAAATAGCAATATTTTTGGTGATGCAAGGTTGCTAGTACCCCTAGATACTCCTACATTAGAGATGGAGGAGGATATAGAAGGGAAAATGAAATAAGATATTGCGTGTGAACTTGAGGGAGAGGTTGGATGGGCATGTGCACTATAGTTTGGATAGTAGGTTGAGTAGGACCTTGAGAAGTTGATTCTTCTTGAGTGAGTTTAGTGAACTCTCCAACCATGAAGATAACCTTTAGCCCATTCTTCCTTATGAGATTTTGTTCCTCTATTTTCTTTTACTCCTCTTGGGTGAAAGTTTAAAGCTATGCCGCACTATTATAAACAAAATGACCAACACTATTCTAACTTTAGTAACTTGAATCACTAGAAAGTGGCATATATGTTTTCAATAAATGTGTATTATATGTTTGTATTTATTTTAATGAAAAAATTATTTGAATGTATATTTTTGTTAAATTAACACAATAATTTAGTTGTTCATAAAATTCTTAAAAATGAAGTTAAGTGAGATGTCATTTTTATATACTAAATTTATTTTCTTTTCCTTTAATCCTTTTTCTTGTATTTATAACTATAAAAATTAGTGCATGGAATATTTTTTTCGTATTTCAATAAATATATATTTTTAAATTAAATATAATTATTTTTATGGGATGTATCTTTTCATCTTAACTATTTAACCAAAATAGAAAATGATTCTATCATCTTGACATATAATTTCTCTTACAATGCACAATATTTTAATTTTTTTTTTAAATAAAAATGTCTTTGAACGTCATGAATTTGCAGGGGTTATGCTCTCCATGTCAACCCACTTGAGTAGACCAGCATGATAGTTGTATAAATGATTAAAGACAATACTCTTCATTCATACAAATATTCTATAATGATGATGCAAATTAAGGTTCTTGTTAGTGCATCAAATCAAAAGATTGGTAGGACAATACTTTTAAAACATAAGATTTTCACAAATGTTTAGTGAATGCACATTGAATCCCTTGAATTATTGGAATATATAGTAGTAAATCAAATTAAATATTTTCCTAGCCAACTCATGGCGAAAATGAAATGTGTAGATATAAACAAATTTTTTAATTTGAATTTTAAGGATCCATTTTACATTATGTTAAATTATTCTACAACATAATATTGACCTAAGATAATCAAATGCAAATGTAAGATTGACCATAAATACCAAACATAAAAATATATTAAATATCAAATATATAAGAAAATATACAAATAAAAAATAAAATAGAATCATATGCACAAAAACAAATATAAACAAAGAAAAGAACAAATTGAGGAATGGACCCAATTCATTCAACATTAGAGTATATTAAGTCACTCCATCAAAATAGATCCTCAATTAGGGGAGAGGACCTAGTAGTCGAGCACCCTAAACTCAGTGCTTCTCAAAATCCTACTTAGAAATTTCAAATCACTCCCAATTACTACAATTTACTCGACAAGTCTCCTCTTTATAACTAAGGTTTCAAGGCCACATCAACAAATATGGTGTCACATCAACATGTATTTTGTTGAGGTGTCCAAAAAAGCCTAAAATAAAGGTAGACCGATGGTTGTGCACTAAGTCATGCTTTATTAGTGTGTTGATGTGGCATCATATGATTTATTGCTTTTAAATCTAAGGAATACACTTCATTCAATTATAGATACTCATCAACAACACTAATAACTTTATAGACAACTATTGATGCAATATTGTTAAAAATATTGGACATTAAATCAACAAACGCTCTAACAAATATTGGAACATGCTCAACTACCGAATCCTTTCCCATATGATTGTGATTCGCCATGGCCCCATAGTATACAAGCATCAAAGAATAAATTGATTTATATGTTATAGATTTTTTCCACCGAAAAGATACTTCGGAGATAAACGGCCGCTCGAATATTTTGTAGTAAAATAGCCGGCACGTTAATGACAACGTGCCGCAAACAAAAAGGGCGGCACGAACTCTGTGTTTAGCGTGCAAATCAGAGGAATTGCTGTTATTTAAACGTGCAGTCTCTTCAATATTTGGTACAAGTCAGAGATGGGAAAGAGAGCAGCAACTGTTAAGCTTTTTGTAAGGTTTTCCATAATGCTAATTATAATAGCAATGTTTGCAGCAGTGGAGACAGTTGCCACAGATAAGTGCGATTATAGTCTTTGCCAAAGGGACTCGGACTGTGCTTTAGGCGGTGTTTGCTGCAACGCTGGGGTTAATTGGTGCGGGATTGGTTTTGGCTTCTGCGAAGACCCTACTGCCTGTTATTAAACCAATCTTACAACCTGGGACGCTCCATCCTATCTCTTTTATCTTTTCTTTTCTATGTTCGTAGGGTATATTTGTATTACAAAACTATTTTCCACTTATAGGATCTGTGTGGATCCATGGGTACCAAAGTTATACCCAATGCTTTTGAGTAAGCCCAGGTTTAGCATATTTTCTAACTAAAGAGCGTCTCATATTTACTTGTTTTTCTTGTTTGTGTTTTAATGTTTATGGGCATCACCATATGAATACGGAGGACGGTTCTGAATAGAATGAATGCTAGTCCTTCCACAGATGCAGCAGAGGAAAAACCATAAAAAGAAAAGAAAGAAAATCATTTATGGTACCATGTTTCCCCTTCCTTGGCCGAAGCTGAAGCTAAAGCTCAAGGGTATTCCTTATATCCATACCCATTCCTTTTATCACGCCTATTGTTCCTGAAGGCCCAACACCCCACAGAATAAACCACAACCAGGGCGATCAGAACCACAATGTTGATTCTCCATTTTCAATTTATGCTTTGAAAATGGAAATTCCTTCCCTAGTTAATAATGGTTTCATGATTTGAGGCCAGGGATATATTTTTCAACATTTGCTCAATGGGGTTGTAATTAGATGATTTGAGGATTTAATTCCATAGAAATAGGTTGTTGATTACTAACCCAAGACTAGGTGTATTATTAGGAAAGGTTAAAGGATTTAGATTAAGATATGCATGAATATGTTAATTTTTTTATTTGTGATAAGGTATTGTATTATTACAATACATTAGATTATAAGCCTAGGTTGCATTTAGACACAAGTACCTAGTAGGAGATTCATGAGTGGAATATTTCATGCATGTATATTCAATCTCTTAGTTTGTTTTGTTTTAGATAAGTTTTTTTTTTTTTTTGGGTGTAGGATAAGTAAAAATGTCATGTGTCAAAGGAGTGTGGATAAGGTATTTCTATTTAGATGTTTGTTCTTGATCATCAATGTGATTTTTTATATAGTGTCTTACTAATGAGGTAGTTGAAATAAAGAGAAACATCATTCATATGTACTACATCTATTTTTGCATGATCTATCATGCATGATAGTGTGAGATAATAGGGAAGATGTATCATAAAATAAGGGTACACCATCCTCATTATTTTATTTAATATCCTCATTATTCTTGGCATCCTTATATTTTATCTACCCTTAGTATAATTATGTGCATGATGGGGTGGAGAAGGAGGTACTCCATAAGTACACAATGAAATGCTACTTTGAAAGAATGAATAAATTTGAAGGATGATTCCATTCAAAAGTTGTATTATCATAATATTGCATTGTAAAATAATTGAGATCCACTAAGGAAGGGACAATAGAAGTAGAAGAATGATAATCATGAATTAAACATACTCCAAGACTAAGCATAAAGTAATCCATTAAAATACATGACAACGCATGAAAGGATGTGTAACAATAATGACATGAATCAAAAAATTACTTTGCACTATTAACCAGGCTATCATCAAAGGTATGCATCAAAGTATTATCACTTTGTGTAGAAGTATAATTTGAAGACAAGAATGGTCTAACATTTAATTTTTCTTCTTCATTATGATTAAATGACTACCATAAGGTGAATTGTCATAAAAAAAGAGTTATTCACCACATCAAAAGAAGATAAATAACTACTACTATGCTTATCACTAAATATTTCATTAATAGACTACAAGTGAAAGGATGTATAAGAAGTATTAGAAGCATCATGTGGAGGTTGGGTAAGTGTATCAATATCACTAGAATTATCAAGGAAAGATTAAGAAAAAAGGTAGGAGTGAGTAAGGAATCCTAGTATGAAATGTAGAAAGGATACAAGAAGGAATAGCAATCCAACTCTTTTTGGACTACATTGTAATGTCCCTCTCCCAATTTGCCCTAAAATTTTCCTATTGATCACAAATTGCAGCAAATTAGGGTTAGGGTTTGTCTTACCAAATAAATATCTCTTTAATAATACAATCTTAGGTTTGAATCCTACACTCACCACATGAACAATATATGCAAATATACATATATATAATTAATAGAGTTAGATGATTACATCACATCATAGATTATCATTAATGCAAGCAAGCTAGGGTTTGGGAGAAAGGACATGATAGGTCCACCTGAATCCTTTTGTACACTAAGCCTAAGAGGTTGTATACCACAACCCTCTCCCTTCACGACTTGTGATCATTGGTCTGATCCCTCTTTTGTGCAGTTGATGTGTATTCTCTTCTCTTCTCTAAATCAATCAATTTGTTGTAAATATTCATAAGATATTTCTTAACTTGAGAAGAAAAAATATTAGTTTCTGTGGACACAAAAAAAGTATCCCTTTTTGCTTGCTTGATTTGGGAATAATTAATGACAAATTGGACTTAATGAGGCCTTGATTTAGTGTTGTGAGGTGTTTTACACATCCACATTAGGTCTTGGACCCTTGCAAATGCATTTATCAATGTCTTGTAAAGGTGTTGTAAAGTGTTGTAACCCACTTTCACACTTTTCTAGACTAGTGGACCCATTTTCCCTTAATTCAACAATGTAAAATATATTTAAAGGCATAATCACATTAATCTAGAAGGCTTGTAAATTGAATATGACTTTAATCTAGTGTTGTAATGTGTCCTACACATTCACATTGGATGTTGTGCCTTTCTACACTAAGTGGACCTCATTTTAGTGTTGTAAAGCGTATTTAATCACACTTTCACATTGAATTTTTTGTTCCAAGCCCTAATTACCCTCTATATAATCATTAATAGGCCCCTATAACCCCATATTGTGCATCCTGAAGCATAATTTGATCAAATAATGACAAAGTCACCATATAAACCTGATTTCCTTACTTCCTGGGATTCCAGCTAGCAGAATGCCCCCTGTGGGACCCATTCACCATTAAGGATGAATCAGTCCCATCTAGGTGGGACCCATTCACCCTTGATGGTGAATGAGTCCCATTTGGGCCATTTTTGGGGTTTAAGTGGGAAAAGTTAGGTTTTAAGTTTGATTTTTCTCCATGTTGGCTTTAGGGATCAAATTAACAAGTAAATTAGATGGATTGCCTATAAATACAAGTCTCTAAACCCTAATTCATAATGAATTCATTCATTTTTCTCAAGCAAGCTAGGGTTTTAGCATTCTAAGTCATCAAGATAGCTTTCAAGGACATTTGAGGGTAGATTCTTCATCAATTACTGCAGAAAATCAAGATAAAACATCATGGAAAGTATCTAACTCCATTGTTTCATGCATCATTACATTTTTTCTTCATTTTGGTTTAATTACCTAAAATGGGATTGACCAAGGCAAACCCACATGCCCTAACATCCAACATTTCTCCTCCTCTTCTTGTGTGTTTGTAGATTTAGATACCTTGAAGACTTGGAAATCATTAAAGAATAGGGTGAAGACTTATTGGAGTCATCTTCTTCCTTGCAAAGTCAAAATATCCACTAAAAGTCATTTTTAGTGCTGAAAATTAGACTTTCTAAGGTAGACACCTGTCAGGAACCGAAGTACAGACCGAGGGCTTCAATTTCTAGTTTTGAATTCTCAGAAATTCACAAGTAGACAAATTTTCCATTAGTGGTGAATGAGTCCCACTGCCAAGCCTAAAAAGTGTTTTTAGCAATTTTGGATACCCATTTGTCTGAAATGGGCTCTAGAACAGTTTCCTAGATCTAGGACTAATTCACCCAGAATGGTGAATGAGTCCCAGTAGGTCAAATTTCCAACATCAACAATATTTCAGAGGTCATTTACAGTCTCCAACAAGTACCTAGGTGCACACTTTCTATTTCACACTTTTCTTTTCAGTTTTGTTTACATTTTTAAGTGTTTTTGCATATCACAATGTGTTTTCAAACAACTTACATTTCTTTAGTTTCCATTTAATAATCAATAGCTTCTATTAGTTTTATGCATTTAGATCATTACATTTAGCCATATTCCATCCACATCACATCAATGTTTGAATGTATACATTGTATTTTGGCCCAATCTTTATTCTTTTAGGTGAAAAACCCTAGAAGGACAATAAAGCATTCAGACACCAAAATCTTTGTTTACATTTTGGTGAAATCAACTTTAGAATAATTTTCTTTTTTGATTTGGAGTCCTTCATCATCCTAGAATTATCTTGCATTAGTTAGGTTGCATTCTAGGGTTTCAAATTTGGCATTCATGAAAAGTGCATATAAGTTGCATTTTTGGTATCTAAAATCATTAAAATTTTCTAAAATTGTGCAATTGCATCTTAGGTCTGCATCATACAACACAAAAAATATCAAAATCCATAAGAAATTTCTAAAAATTCTATAAAAAATCCCTACTAGGACTCATTCACCACCTTGGGCGAATTAGTCCCATTTCACCCCTGAAATTGCCTTTTACAGAACTGAAAACCCTATTTTTTCAGCTTATGTTTGGTGCCATTACCTATATGTATCAATTGGATGAGTTTCCATAATATGAATTTCCTTAGATCTAGATTAAATTCATTCATTTCATGCATGGTTTAAATTTTAAGTTTGCATTCTCATATTGTTACATAGCATAATCAGTCAATTGTCATCCTTAAAATCTAGAAAATTGCATTTCTCTTTTGCATGTTTGCTTTTGCATGGTCACATTTCAAGTTTGTAGAATAATCATTACATCATGTTTTCATTACAAAATTCTATTGTTATCACATTTCATGTTATATTTTTAGATCTTATTGTGTATTGTAAGAAAATTTTGTTAGGTGAATATGAATATGAGGTCTTTTCCCCTCTGTTTTTGTTCATCATCGATCCCTCTCCTAGTATCCCTTCTGTGCGAGAGGTTAGTCTAGTGAAAGAAACCTTGGATAATCATAACAATCACATTTTTTCTTCTCCTATTATCTCTCCCACTTGCGAAGAAGAGATTATAGTGCTAGAAGAACCAATTGATGAGAGTTTTGACAATCCAAGTTGTTTCTCTCCTCTTACCTCTCCTATTAGACAACACATTACTAACAAAGAGGACATCACAATAAGTAATCATGACAATCACACAACACAACAAGACGATGAGATCATAGAAACATTTCTAGACATTGCCTTAACTAGTCTCCATAATCATGATAATCAAACTTATTCTTCTCCTAATATCCCTCCTCAATGCCAAGAGGATAGGTTGGTGTTAGCAGATATACTTATTAAAAGTCATGAGCATATTATCCCCCCCTTCCCTAATGTTCCTATCCTATGGAAAGATCTATTTGGTAAACATGAAAACCATAGCGATCCTTCTCTTAATGCCTCCCATATTGTGATGAAGCAACTTTACAAACTCCAACCACAAATGAACACATTACAAGCTCTCCTTCTAAGTCATTCATTCATTCTTCTTCTCAAGCAAGCTAGGGTTTTAGCATTCTAAGTCATCAAGATAGCTTTCAAGGAAATTCAAGGGTAGATTCTTCATCAATTGCTGCAGAAAATCAAGATCAAACATCATGGAAAATATATAACTCCATTGTTTCATGCATCATTACATTGTTTCTTCATTTTGGTTTAATTACCTAAAATGGGATTGACCAAGGCAAACCTGCATGCCCTAACATCCAACATTTCTCCTTCTCTTCTTATGTGTTTGCAGATTTAGATACCTTGAAGAATTGAAAATCATTGAAGAATAGGTTGAAGACTTATTGGAGTTATCGTCTTCCTTGCAAAGTCAAAATATCCACTAAAAGTCATTTTCAGTGCCAGAAATCAGACTTTCGGAGGCAGACACTTGTCAGGAACTGAAGTGTAGACCAAGGGCTTCAGTTTCCACTTTTGAATTCTCAAAAATTAACAAGTGGAATGATTCACCATTAGTGGTGAATGAGTCTGAATACCTGGCCTAAAAATTGTTTTCTGCAGTTTTGGATACCAATTTGTCCAAAACGGGCTCCAAAATAATTTCTTAGATCTAGGACTAATTTGCCCAGAATGGTGAATGAGTCTCACTAGGACAAATTTTCAACATCAACAACATTTCAGAGGTCATTTCTAGTCTCCAAAAAGTACTTAGGTGCACACTTTCTGTTTCATAGTTTTTTGTTAAGTTTTGTTTACATTTCTAGGTGTTTTTGCATATCACAATGTGTTTTCAAACAACTTACATTTCTTTAGTTTCCATTTAATAATCAATAGATTCTATTAGTTTTATGCATTTAGATCATTGCATTTAGCCATATTCCATCCACATCACATCAATCTTTGAATGTATACATTGCATTTTGGCCCAATCTTTATCCTTTTAGGTGAAAAACCCTACAAGGACAATAAAGCATTCAGGCGCCAAAATCTTTGTTTACATTTTGGTGAACTTTCCTTTAGAATAATTTTATTTTCTGATTTGGAGTCCATCATCCTATAATTATCTTACATTGTATATTGCATTAGTTAAGTTGCATTCTAGGGTTTCAAATTTTGCATTCACGAAAAGTGCATATAAGTTACATTTTTGGTATCTAAAATCATTAAAATTTTCTAAAATTGTGCAATTACATCTTAGGTCTACATCATACACCACAAAAAACATCAAAAACCATAAGAAATTTCTAAAAATTCTGCAAAAAATCCATATTGGGACTCATTTGCCACCTTGGGCGAATCAGTTCCTTTTCACCCCTGAAACTGCCTTTTATAGAACTGAAAACCCTATTTTTTTAGCCTCTGTTTGGTGCCATTACCTATATGTATCAATTGGATGGGTTTCTGTAATATGCATTTCCTTAGATCTAGATTAAATTCGCTCATTTCATGCATGGTTTAAATTTTAAGTTTGCATTCTCATATTGTTACATAGCATAATCAGTCAATTGTCATACTTAAAATCTGAAAAATTTCATTCCTCTTTTGCATGTTTTCTTTTGCATGGTCACATTTCAAGTTTTTAGGATAATCATTACATCATGTTTTCATTACAAAATTCTATTGTTATCACATTTCATGTTATATTTTTAGATCTTATTGCATATTGTAAGAAAGTTTTGTTAGGTGCATATGAATATGAGGTCTTTTCCCCTCTTTTTGTTCTTCATAGATCCCTCTCCTAGTATCCCTTCTATTCGAGAGGTTAGTCTAGTGAAAGAAACCTTGGATAATCATAAAAATCACATTTTTTCTTCTATTATCTCTCCCACTTGCGAAGAAGAGATTATAGTGCTAGAAGAACCAATTGATGAGAGTTTTGACAATCCGAGTTGTTTCTCTCCTCTTACCTCTCCTATTAGAAAACACATTACTAACAAAGAGGACATCACAATAAGTAATCATGACAATCACACAACACAACAAGATGATGAGATCATAGAAACATTTCTAGACATTACCTTAACTAGTCTCCATAATCATGATAATCAAACTTATTCTTCTCCTAATATCCCTCCTCGATGCCAAGAGGATAGGTTGGTGTTAGTAGATATACCTATTAAAATTCATGAGCATATTATCCCTCCCTTCCCTAATGTTCCTATCCCATGGGAAGATCTATTTAGTAAACATGAAAACCATAGCGATCCTTCTCTGGATGCCCCCCATATTGTGATGAAGCCACTTTACAAACTCCAACCACGAATGAACACATTACAAGCTCTCCTTCTAGGGTAAATAATATGGAACAAGAGAATGAGACCTTAGGGACACATGATAATCAAATAGACTCTTCCCCTCATCTTGCCCTTACCGATCACAAAGAAACTTCACCCATTTCTCTCTCCCCTAATTGCGATGAAGTCATTTTGACATAACCAATCCTTGAAAGTCAAAAACATTTGGATTGCCATTCTCCTACAAATTCTCCTCCTAGGAAGACTATTATGGTGCAATAAAATGATGTCTTCCTTAGGGATACATCAAACCAATACTGCCGGGGTTATGAATGCACAAGTGTCCATTAGATCCCCCTCGATCAATGAACTGCATACATACCCAGTAGGACATCCAAATAATCCCCTAATTCTTTACCCACCATCACACAAGAAACAAGCTCAAAACCAACCCGTACTCATCCTTTACCCACCTAAGCATAATGTTTCATACCAACCAAGTTACAATGACATTTCTCACATATTCGACAAAGTGTATACAATCAAGGCCAACCTCGAACCTGAAAGACTTATGAAGCAACCTGAGAAAGGATGTGATGCTATAGAAAAAAGTATCCATGCCCCTCTCGATCCTAAAACACAAGCACCAAATCATGGTCTTGCTGATTGTCTTTTCATAGAAATCAACCCACCCAAAAAACATTCACTCAACATCAATACTATCACACAAGGCTCTTCCAAGACAACTGCAACCTTGGTACATCCTAAACTCATAGACATCTCATTAAACATGTATCAAGCAGACACTTTGTTTACTTAGCAAAATAAATAATATTGCTTGTTGATCCTTGCCATGCAATAGTTGTAGGATCATAACATACTCACTACTGCATGTTTTCCACTCATCACAAGGGGCCCTACATATCATCATCCATTCCTGGCTCACCCTTGTGCTACACTCAGTGGGGGAAAGGGGTTAGGAAGCCTTATCCCCATATGTCACTTGTCATTGTCTCTCTTGGCTATTCGTTAACCTTTCATGAACATATAAGAGCAAGCTTAGGATGTGGACGACATGTCTTAAGTTGACTCGCATGTGACATACTCATTCATGATGTAGCTCAATTCAAAAACATATGACTTGGCATAGGGCTTCCAAGTTGGCTCTCATTTCTTCTTTCATGTTACCATTTATCATTGGCTACTTTGAATCAATTGCTCACAGTGATGGTGTAGAAACTGCTTTAAAGTGGGGGCATACATAGACGATATCTTTTGGAAAAAATTTCATGGCATGACTTTCCTTTTTTCTTGTGATGTGTCCTCTTCTTGGTGGTGTCATTAGGTTTGATACCGTCCAAGAGTGTACGATCAACTTACATGGCCTAATGCGAACAAGGCATCCCATGGGAAACAATCTAACACCCTGACTTATCCTCTTTTGGCTCGACACTAGGCACAATGCTCCCTAAGAAGAAGACCTTACTTGAACAAAGAAAAATCCTCTTTAATTTTTTTTTTTTACATTACATTCAAAAAAAATTTACAAAAAGAATTTGCATTATGGTGCCTTATCAAAGTTATCAGGAGCATAACTTTGGTATGGTTAGTATAATGGGAAGCTGACACAATGGCATGGATTTCTCATTATACGGTGAGAAGCCGACACACTTGATGAGTCCAAATAATGACTCATTTTTGATAGGGTTTATCATATGTTCAATGTTGTTATTTCTATGGGACTTTAGCACTTGGTTATTGACACTCTCTATGTTATTTCCCTAAACCTATGAATCTTGGGCATGAACTTATCCTTGTGACTTTTGATAATATTAACTTGTTATGTGATATATCTATATTAATTCTACATGTGATTGAATGAATGTTATTCAAAGGTGAATATGGGTATGCAATTGTTTTATGCACGCTAATGTCATTATGTAGGTTCACATTAAGATGCAGATATAAATGAAGCTTTCAAAGTGGAAGAAGTTCATTCCATCTTGTCAGTTGCTAAGGAAGTCAAAGGGTGATCCCACAAAGCTAGTTTACAATTTCTGGGAGATTCTAATTTTTGTTGTTCAAAATCACATATTTTTAGAAAATATAATGATTTAAGCCTTAAAAAATTCCATTTAAA
Source organism: Sequoia sempervirens (assembly GCA_007258455.2). Taxonomy (NCBI): domain Eukaryota; kingdom Viridiplantae; phylum Streptophyta; class Pinopsida; order Cupressales; family Cupressaceae; genus Sequoia; species Sequoia sempervirens. The sequence continues at coordinate 192,471 of VDFB02273853.1, forward strand.
GAATTCCAATTGAAAAGGGTTTGATCAAACTACCTTAGATCAAACCCCCTTGGATAGAACCCCACTAGTTTTAAACCATACCTATAACAGAGTCTCCTTTACACCTATCAAAATGCTGATAAAAAACCACTTTTGATTTACCTTTTAGGGGATCAAATGAATTCATTTAAAATTTATTTTTTGGTAGTATGTCTAGTCCTTATTATAAGCTTCCCAAAAAGTATAATTTTAAATAAATTTAATTTTATTATTATATTTATTTTTTATTTCTTGTGAATGTAGGTTTTTCACCGAAAATCAAGCTCTCTATTCTGCACATGTGGAAAAATAGAAGTGCAATCTGATTCCAAATTTTTGAAATGGTGTATACTGAAAAAAAATAGATTTTGAAGGAGATGGAAAAAAAAGTGCAATATAATTCCAAATTTTTTGAAAAAAATATATTTAGAATCTTCAAACAAAATGTCACAAATCACTAGTTTGCATCATCTTCAAATTCCTCATGTTTTAGCCGCTATAGGTACCCGAAAGTGAAGATAAACAGTTAGAAAAAATTAGTTCATTGTCTAGTTTGGCCAAAAATTGTAAACCAGTATTGTGGGATCACCCCAAAAAGATGGTCATTAAAGAGGTCAATGGAGGGAAACTCTCAATGGAGGGAAACTCCCAGCTCGTGTGGAAGTTGTAACTTATCTTTTAAATGATCATGTTCGTTAGTTGAGAAAATCTAGGAGGTGTTGTTGTACTAGATCCTTGTTGAGGCAAGTCTGCTCTGACTAAATCTGGTGCATGCATAACTTCCTCCCTCTTTTCCATGTTTTCAATAAATGGCATCCTCCTATTCTATTGGAGTTGACTTCCTAGTTAGTTAGGGTTAATTAGAAGCTTTTCTCTCTATAAATAATGGTCAGATGCCCCTTTTCACAAGGTTGGATGTTATGAGATTGTACTTGCATTTTCAGTTTCAAGTAATACAGTCATATTGCCGATATGATGTAATCATGTTTTTAAGGAATAAAATGATATTACGATTTGTTGCATCTGAGTTAGCTTAAGGAAGACTCATTCAAGGGGGGCCACTTGGTGATAATTTCATTCATTTAGTTTAATAGTTATTTTTTTATTCAGTAATTAGTTTTGGTCTCAACAGTTGTCTATTCCTACAACCATTGGAACTCTGTTCTAGAGTAACTTCTTGTCTGTTTGCTGAGATTTCTATTTCTGTCATCCATTTTAGTTCAGTTGTTGATTCATGTTCAACACTTATGATTTTTTTTCAGTACTATTTCCTTTCTAGTTATAGGGTAAGGATGACTACAGTTGAGACCTAGTGCACAAACGGTGCTAACCCATTTCAAGTTCACATCCCTAGGTTGACAATGAAATGAACCTTCATGTTGAGCAAGATAACTACTTAGTGCATATATCTAATCTCTAAGTTACAACTTTAAGGGATTAGTTATTGAACCATTAGAGGAGGTCAACAACACTAGCATGACTTTCTCACTAAACCACTTCTTTGGGACAACTCACCCTGCAGACGACTTGATGTTCTGTGGCCCCAGAGTGAGCGCATCTCTGATCCACCTCATTTTTCTTTTCTTTAGTTCTTGTCATTGCAGGATTGCCTATCTTGTTTTGCTGCAAATCATTCACCCTTATGTGTGTCCTTTTGTGCTTATGATTGGTTTGACCTAGGATCTTGGATCTTGGGGGCTTGACTGCTTCCTTCATCTTTGTCATCCTTGGTCGTCCACATTGGTACACTTGGACTCTTCTTGAATGTCTACTTTAGTGTGAGTTTGAAGGAAGTTCATCCTCTCACTAAAGTGGGGGCTAACTGTGGACACAGAAAAAGTATCCCTTTTTGCTTGCTTGATTTGGGAATAATTAATGATAAATTGGACTTAATGAGTCCTTGATTTAGTCTTGTGAGGTGTTTTACACGTCCACATTAGGTCTTGGACCCTTGCAAATGCATTTATCAATGTCTTGTAAAGGTGTTGTAAAGTGTTGTAACCCACCTTCACACTTTTCTAGACTAGTGGACCCATTTTCCCTTAATTCAACATTGTAAAATATATTTAAATGCATTATCACATTAATCTAGAAGGCTTGTAAATTGAATTTGACTTTAATCTAGTGTTGTAATGTGTCCTACACATGCACATTGGATGTTGTGCCTTTCTGGGCTAAGTGGACTTCATTTTAATGTTGTCAAGTTTATTTAATCACACTTTCACATTGAATTTTTTGTCCCAAGCCCTAATTACTCTTTATATCATCATCAATAGGCCCCTATAACCCCATATTGTGCATCCTAAGGCATAATTTGATGAAATAACGACAAAGTCACCATATAAACTTGATTTCCTTACTTCCTGGCATTCCAGCTAGTAGAATGGCCCCTATGGGACCCATTCACCATTAAGGGCGAACCAGTCCCATCCAGGTGGGACCCATTTTCCCTTGATGGAAAATGAGCCCCATTTGGGCCATTTTTGAGGTTTAAGTGGGAAAAGTTATGTTTTAAGTTTAATTTTTCTCCATGTCAGCCTTAGGGATCAAATTAACAAGTAAATTAGATGGATTGCCTATAAATACAAGTCTCTAAACCCTAATTCATAACGAATTCATTCATTCTTCACTCATCATTCATTATTCTTCTCAAGCAAGCTAGGGTTTTAGTATTCTAAGACATCAAGATAGCTTTCAAGGACATTCAAGGGCAGATTCTTCATCAATTGCTGCAAAAAATCAAGATCAAACATCATGTAAAGTATTTAACTCCATTTTTTCATGCATCATTACACTGTTTCTTCATTTTGGTTTAACTACCTAAAAGGGTTTGACCAAGGCAAACCCCCATGCCCTAACATCCAACATTTCTCCTTCTCTTGTGTGTTTTACATATTTAGATATCTTGAAGACTTGGAAATCTTTGAAGAATCGGTTGAAGACTTATTGGAGTTATCATCTTCCTTGAAAAGTCAAAATATCCACTAAAAGTCATTTTTAGTGCCAAAAATCAGACTTTTAGAGGCAGACACCTGTTAGGAACCGAAGTGTAGACTGAGGGCTTTAGTTTCCACTTTTGAATTCTCAAAAATTAACAAGTGGAATGATTCTTCATTAGTGGCGAATGAGTCCCAATGCCTGGCCTAAAAAGTGTTTTCTGCAGTTCTGGATACCAATTTGTCCAAAACGGGCTCCGAAATAATTTCTCAGATTTAGGACTAATTCGCCCAGAATGGTGAATGAGTCCTAGTAGACAAAATTTTCAGCATCAACAGCATTTCAGAGGTCATTTCTAGTCTCCAACAAGTACCCAGGTGCACACTTTTTGTTTCATAGTTTTCTGTTAAGTTTTGTTTACATTTCTAGTTGTTTTTGCATATCACAATGTGTTTTCAAACACTTTACATTTCTTAGGTTTTGCATTAATAATCACCTTTATTTTTTAGTTTATTGCATTTATATCATCTCATCTAGGCACATTACACCCACATAACATCAATATTTGAATTTTTACATTTCATTTTGGCCCAATATTTATCCTTTTAGGTGAAAAACCCTAGAAGGACAATAAAGCATTCAAGTGCCAAAATCTTTGTTTACAGTTTCAATCAAATTATGACTAATAAGGAATAATAATTGTTGTAAGCATCATTATTATATAATCATATATAATATATTTTCTATATAATTATTCCCTTATTTATACTGATTGATATTTATAATATATATATTTATCATTTATGCATATTGATTGGTATTCATACATTAATTATTCTTACTTAAAATCTATATATCTAGATACATGTAATGAGTGATCCCACAATAGTGGTTTACAATTTTTGGCCAAACTGGACATTGAAATTATTATTTTTAACTAAATCTTCACATTCGGGCACCTATAGCGGCTAAACTGTGAGGAATTTGAAGATGATGCAAACTAGAGTCTCGTCACATTTTATTTGTAGAGTCTAAAAATATTTTTTGCAAAATTTTTGGAATCATATTGCACTTCTTTTTCCATCTCCCATGAAAACTAGTTTTTTTCAAAAAAACATTTTTAAAAAGTGACGCACATTGTATCACACATAACTTTTTTTCCATGAAGGATAAAATTCTAATTCTTTTGAATTTAGATTTGTAACTCCGATATCTAGTGCTTCCACTTGGTTAAATAATTTTTTATTGAATATTTTTTCTTTAATCAAGTTTTGAAGTCAAACCAATTACTATTTGGACATAGCTCAACCGTATAATGCGTAACTTTTTTTGTATATATCGAAATTCATTTTTTTTTTTTTGTTGGATCAAGGACTTCAATATCTGGTGCACTCATATTTTTCAATTTTTTTTTGATAATCTACTATTTTTCCACATGTGCAGAACATAGACCTTCATTTTCAGCGAAGAACCTATGTTTAATAAAACTAAAAAAACAAATACATAATACAATCAAAACATATTAAAATTATATTCGTTGGATAGCTCATTTTGAGGACTATCTAATTCTAGAAGGGTTTCTAAAGACTTCTCCATTTTCATCCTCAACCCGAGATTTAAAGCGTAAAAAAATAGACTTTTTTGTGTCTCAAGAGGGGGATGAGGGGCAAGGGGGGTTCGAATGAACCCCTAGGGATTCAAGCGAACCCCTAGAGGTTCGAGTGAACCTCTTCAAGGGGGTTTGCTTGAATGCTTGAACCCCCTTTGCTATGCATTTGTTTTGTTTTTTGGCGGCCAAAATTTAAAGGGGTTTGCTCGAACACTGGTTCGAGTGAGCCCCTAATGGGTTCGGTTGAACCAGTAGGTTCATACGAACCCCCAAAATCACTTTTATGATTTGGGGTCATTTTTTGTGAGTTTTCCTTCCTCACTTGAATTGTAAACCACTATTGTGGCTTCACCCATACCTATTAATATAAATTAACTATATACATATTTATATGTATCATATTAAATATATTGTGCATACCAATTTCTTCCAATATCATATTGTTATTGTTTACTGACAGTAGATCATATCTATATAACAATTGACCTTCTTCTCAGCCGATGATTATATCTGTTGCAATACTTAGAAATATATTTCTTATTTATCTTTTTTTTTTATTCACTTGGTTATTTCCATATATTTTCTATTTCATAAATCGAATCTATTGCTTTATGTAGACTTTTGATTGATTTCCCTATTTCATAAATATATCTCCTTTATGTTACTTCCCTAACTTTCTTCTCCTCTCCCTCTCCTTAGAATATGATCACTTTTAATACCCCATAGTGGAGACAAGACATGACTCTGTTGGAAAATAATATAATACAGTATTACATTGTTACATAGGTAGTTTCATATTTAGTTTCGTTGCTCACAATTATTTCAACTATCCAACCGCCCCTCTTCTATGCTCAACTACTTCCTCTATTATATATGCACAGGTGTTATATCAAATAATATACATCCAATTTTTTACGTGTTTTATATCATATGGTATCAAAGCACACAATGATCATGCACTTGTAAATTGGTGATGGAGGAGCATGGCAAGAAGAAAGAATGGAGGTAGTGAGTTTTCTTTCTAATATGGAGAAGATCAATTTCTTACTACCATGATAACCACATGAGATTGATTGAATCTACAATGAGAATTATGGTCTAGGTAATTTATGCTTGGGTGAAGCCACAATAGTGGTTTACAATTCAAGTGAGGAAGGAAAACTCACAAAAAATATAGGGAAAAAAACTTGATTTTAGGAGTTCGTACAAACCTACTGGTTCGAGCAAACCCATAAGGGGTTCGCTCAAACCAGAGTTCAAGCAAACCCTTCTAATTCTTTCCCACCCAAAAACTAAACAAAATCCCTTATGGAAGGGTGGTTCGCTCGAACCAAGGTTCGAGCAAGCCCTGGTTCAAGCAAAACCCTAGGGGTTCATACGAACCCCCTTATTCCTCATCCCCCCCTGAGACACAAAAAAAAACTAAACTTTGGCACTTTGGAGCTTAGGTTTAGGATGAAAATGGAGGAATCTTCACAAACCCAACTGGAATTAGGTAGTCCTCGGAATGAGCTATCCAACGAATACAATTTTAATATGTTTTGGTTTTATTATGTATTTGTTTTTTAAGTTTTATTAAACATAGGTTTTTCATCAAAAATGAAGGCCTTTGTTCTACACATGTGGAAAAATAGCATACTATCAATTTTTTTTTTTGTAAAATATGAGTGCACCAAATATTGAAGTTCTTGATCCAACAAAAAAAAACATTGAATTTCGGTATATATACAAAAAAATTTGTACGCGTTATACGGTCGTGCTATGTCTGAATTGTAATTGGTTTGACTTCGAAACTTGATTACAGAAAAAATATTCAATAGAAAACTATCTAACCAAGTGGAAGCACTAGATATTGAAGTTAAAAATCTAAATTTGAAAGAATTAGAATTTTATCCTTCATGGAAAAAAATTTATTCGTTATACAGTGTGCGTCACTTTTTAAAAATGTTATTTTCTAAAAAAAACTAGTTTTCGTGGGAGATGGAAAAATAGGTGCAATCTTATTCCAAAAATTTTAAAACAAATATTTTTAGAATCTACAGAGAAAATGTGACGAGACTCTAGTTTGCATCATCTTCAAATTCCTCACGGTTTAGCCACTATAGGTGCTCGAATGTGAAGATTTAGTTAAAAATAATAATTTCAGTGTCTAGTTTGGCCAAAAATTGTAAACCACTATTGTGGGATCACCCGCTTTCTAAAGTACATGACAAATGGGTGGACAAGAGAAAGGTGTGATTCATATTGAATATATAGGTTTGTTTCTTATGTGAAGGCATCTGAATGGCTTGGATGATTATGCTATTGCATCATTGATTGTGCATAGAGGAGACGTCACTGTTTGCAAATGTTGCATCATTACTATGCATATATAAGAATGTGTCACAGTTTGCAAACATTAAGCCATTTCATTGTTGGACATGAAGGCTTGAATAAAGTGTGTGATTTTTAGGGCCCTTGTTTGATTTTCCTAGCAAGATAAGGGTTTCTATATTTACATTGGAGTGTGGTGTAGTAGAATCATGGTTGGGCCAAAATTCTCACTGTAAGTCTTTTGCTATTTTCCAACAAGACATAAACAATTGGCATAAGGCATGAAGATTTCATGGAAATTTAGTAAGGTAGAACACATGCATAAGGTGTTTGATCTCAATTTAAAAGTTTTTCATCTCTTCAATTTCTATGAGAATAGGTAGAAGTCGTGAAATTGTTGGCATGTGATATATTGTGGTTTTATCTTTCATAGTCACATAAAAGAGAAAGTGGAGTAGTCTCTAAGTTGGTTAGATTTTGGAGATTTATGCAATTACATTTTCAAGCATATAAGTATAGTTCCATCCCAATCACAATTAATTCATGAGCCATGTGTTTGGAGAACTCAATATGGATTGTTGTTGAATAATTCGAGAATCTATAATTCGGGAGTTCATGGGAGGAAGAACTTAGGAATTCAGCTATGGGCTACACCTTTCTGAGGGTCACGAGACAACTTGATGGAGCTCCACCTAATTCAAGATTTGTTTCTTCAAGAAATATCTTCACAAAGATGTATATATATTTTGTATTCAACAAGTTTTGTTATGTAAGCCTTAATGGGGGGTCCCTATGCAAGGTGTTTTTGCTTTAAGAACAATATAATAAGGGGGGAATGCTGGAAAATAATGTAACGTATTACATTGAACATTACACAGGAAATTTCATATTTGGTTCGATAGCTCATGCTGGTAGTTATTTCAACTATCCAACCACCCCCTTCTATGCTCAACTGCTTCCTCTGCTATATATGCACCTATTATATTGAATAATATACATCCAATTTTTATGCATTTTATATTAGACTCTTTAAACCCAATCGATGCCTTTTTTATAATTTCTGATTGCTATCTTCTTATTGTAAGAGATGAAGATTAGCTCAATACCCAAGACCACATGCAAAAATAATGAAAACCTTCTACAAGAGAGTATACAAGAATATGAGCTTGCTTGATATTAAGACCTATCAAATAATGAGGTATGAAGTATTATACAAATGAGTACAAGCACCTTGTTTATATAGGCAAGGTGAGATGTAGGATTGAACATGATGTTGGCATGTGTCATAATCCTATGACATGTGACAACTAACTAACTACCTACCTAGGATAATGTGAAGTCTAGATAAGACTTCTAGAAGGAATCTTATATCCTAAGAAAACATGTGAATAAGGGCCAAGGCCCCATTATAACCTATCACCTAGTAAATTATACCTAGGAATATAATTAAATGCCTAAGTAAACTTATATAAGTGTAACTAATTAATTACACTAGCACCCCCCATAAGTGAAACTTAGGGAGAAGATTATTATGCAAATGATGAAAGGATGCAATGATGCAATGATGGGTCCTGGCTACTAGGCCATTTTAGGTACCCATGTAGAAATGCAAATGAAATCTCCCACAAATGAAGAAAAGGAGAAAACCCAATGGGAAAAAACTCCTCAAAAGAGAGAAAAAAAATCATGACAAATCATGTGAGGATGGATGGAGGACTCCATGATACCCCCAAGTACACCATCCATGACATATACATTACAATCAATACCCCCCCTAAGAGGGAAAGAGAGAGACTATGTAGCCCCCCCACAATGTGTAATTGCTTGCAAAAATGGTAAGTGCCTGAAGACAAAACATGATCCAATGTCGACAAACAACTTGTCTCCCTTTTGGAAGAAACAAAACCAAGTACAAATGCAGGAATGATTCCCATTTCGGATAACAATTGAAGAAAGAAAGGATGAATATACATGATGATGATGTCTCTAAAAGCTACTCATGTGTCTCCTTTCCCAAGGAAGATGAAGATGCCACAATCAAATTAGTTACATTCCCAATCAAAGAAGAAGGTGAGAAATCAGGACTATGCAGAAATTGATGTTGAACAATATTCAAAGACCATGATGGTTTGACAACTATTATGTAATTGTTGTCATCAAATAGGAGAGATATCCCCTCAATTGTGTTATCCAAATCTGAAATGTGAGACTCCACAAACAAGGATGCAATGTTTGATAGATAGGAATCCCAATTAGGAAGACAATAAGATACTTGTTGTAATGAATCACTGGACGTGCTCATTGAATCACCACCATAAGATGAATGGTCTTATTCAATGATGAAATCCTCCATCAATGAATCTACACAATGAATCACTGAAGGTGAAGGTACATCAACTATCTCTAATGGAGAAGGAGCATCTGAAGAACCCTTGTCAACCTCTTTATAAGATTCAAGTTATTCCAAATATTCAAACTCTTGCATAATGTCATGATCATAGGGTATCTTTTTTGAAAAATGAAGAGGCACAAGAAAATCTAAAACAAGATCATATGGGAATGACTGAGTATCAGGATCTCCACATATATCCCAAATTTTAGTCCAAAGAGTACGAGGACACTCAAAATGATCAATAGCATTCAAAGTGGCAACATCAAAATGCATTGCAATAACTCATAAGAAATGACCCCTTTCTCAATTCCAAGAAAATTCTTACTATCAGTACCAGGAGGGGGAAAAAGATTATACAAATGTGGCAACAAATGAAGCCATCAAAGATGTTTTATGATACCATCTCTCCATTGTTTATAGTTTCCCCTTTTCAACATAATCAGAGAAGGATGAAAAGGAAACACCATAATGAACTATGATTGATCTCCATAATTACAAAGACATTACCTTTAAATATGAATTAGAAACTCCAAGATATGATATATACTACAAATGAAGTCTTCCCAAACTGATAGAACCTCTCCAGAAGTTAGGATGTCCAAGTAATTAGTAACAATTCCAAATATGCAAAGTATTGAATAAATAATACTTAGGGTTGAATCTAGAAAAAGTGCATGTTCACAATGAAAGAGCTCCAAAAAACCTTCCAAATGCAACTTGAATCACCAAAGTTGGAGAAACTAGCAGAAAATTTCCTAGTAGCTGAGACCTATCATTACATCATTGCATCCTTGCATCATTTGCATAATAATCTTCTCCCTAAGTTGCACTTATGGGGGTGTTGGTGTAGTTAATTAATTATAGTTACATAAGTTTACTTAGGCATTTAATTATGTTCCTAGGTATCATTTACTAGGTGTTAGGTTATAATGGGGCCTTGAACTTTATTCACATGTTTTCTTAGGATATAAGAGTACTTCTAGAAGTCTTATCTAGACTTCACATTATCCTAGGTAAGTAGTTAGTTAGTTGTCACATGTCATAAGATTATGATGCATCATGCAAGAGCATCCTTGGTTCTTGGCATTCTTGCATCAACCAAAAATATATTTTCTTTCAGTTTTTGTTCTTGCTCAGTTCATGTTGGTGGATTAATCATATTTTCTGACCAGACCTTGTGGATCTTGGATTACATCATCTATATGTTCATTTTCCTTGTTCGAAGATTTGAGTGTGATTGGATTTTTTTCTGGCAAGTTATCACTTCCAGAATTTTATGGCAATTTCTTGAACTGGCACCAAAATAATTTCAAACTTTTCAGCTAGTTCAATTTTGCAGATCATCCCCGTGACTTGCGGATCTTAATGGTGGAATTTTATTTGTTCCGTCGAGTGTTCGCAACCTTTAGTATAGGTCCACACTTAATATCGTGCACCTGTTGAAGAGTAATTCAAATTTGAGGCCAACCTATTCATGCACACATTACATTTTCTTTCTTTGGAGAATGTGATGATCTTTGGCCGATGAGGATGTTTCTAGAATCGCAGATATAGTATAAAGCTTGTAATCGATCATTAGAATGGAAATAGTTGATTAAAAAGAATGGTATAGATTGTATTTGTAGGATTTCCGCTCGCATATGAGAGCATATTGAAATGTTGTAATATTGAACATGTTGTATCAGGCTTGTGAGCCAAATCTGTAAGCTCGGATGTTGTCGGATGAATGTAATCAAGATTTCTATTAATAAGAATATTTGCATCTGCATTCTCCCCCATATTCTATGTTGCTTTCGTTGTGTTACTCTTGTTGCATGGTCTTGATTTTTCTCTTTGAGGGACCTCCTACCGTGGCTACACCAGATTGGTATCAGAGCGAGATTCGTTCCTTGCGAGATCATCATAGTTTGTGAAGTCTTGTTGAATATTTGTTGTGGGTTGGCAGACTGAGGATATGGCCTGTAGTTGCAGAGGGCTTGTGAAGATGGCGGGAAGGAGAAATGGTAGAAATGGATTGCATGGAAATGCAAACCCACCTGTGATGGAGATGTTAAGAGGAATTGCTGCCATATTAGATGCAGTTGAAACAACCCAAAGGAGAGGTCGACCAGTTGATGATGTGAGTGATGAAGAAGTAGAAGTAAAGGAAGAAAGAGGAAGAGATGGGAAACCTAGCCTAGATCAGGGAGAAGAGAGGTTCATAAGAGCCCTAACTAAAGTGAATACAAGACCACATTTCAATCCACCAAATTATAATGGTAAGTTGGATTCAGATGTATTTTTATATTGGATAACAAAGATGGAAAATTATTTTGAATTTGAAGGTACCTTGAAGATAAGAAGGTGAAGTTTTCTTGTACAAAGTTGAGAGGACATGCATCCCTTTGGTGGGAACATTTGCAGACAGATAGATAGAGAAGAGGAAAAGAAAAGATAAAATCATGGGATCGGATGGTGAATAAGTTGAAGTAAAAGTTTATGCATGTAGATTATCAGATTAGCTTGTTCAAGAAGTTGCAAAATTTGAAGCAGAAAGAATCTAGTGTGATAGAGTATATTGATGAATTCTATAAGTTGAATATCAGATCTGGACATTCAGAGGATGAGATTGAGCAAGTAGCCAGATATGTGAATGGTTTGAGGTCATCCATACGTGATGAAATCAGTTTGATCAAGTTGGTGAGTGTGGAGGAGGAATATCAGTGTTCCCTAAAGGAAGAAGAGAAGTTGAATAAGAGACATGAGCAGAGACAAAGAGGAAGAGGTGGAAGATTTCAAAGAGGAAGAACTTTTATTGGAGGAGGAAGAGGATCTTTTCCAGACCAGAATAAGGATAAGGAGATCAGTAAGAATGAAAATTCATACCAGAGAGGTGATGGAAACTCTTATAGAAGAGGAAGTTATGGTGGTTATAGAAGAGATGATAGAGGAAAGGAGAAAAGGATATTCAAAGGAACCTGTTATAAATGTGGCGAAGAAGGATATAGAGCATTTGAATGTAATCAGGGAGAGACAAGTAGGAAGGCAGAGAACAATAGAAGAATGACCTTTGTTGAGGAGGATCATGCTGGATCATCTAATAAACCAGAAGATGCGAAAGTGTTTGTGAACATGAGAGTACTATTTCAAAGTGAGTTGGAGAAAGAACCATTGCAGAGGAAGAATTTGTTTTGGACCAGATGCAAGGTGAATGGTAAATGCTGCAAAGTGGTTGTTGACAGTGGAAGTTTTGAGAACTTGGTTTCTGAAGAGATGGTGACTAAGTTGAAGTTGGAAAGGTTGAAACATCCGAAGACCTATCAGATTGCTTGGATTCAGGATGAGCATAAGATACTAGTAAGTGAACAATGTTTGGTGAAATTAAAGATAGGAAATTACCATGAAAAGAAGAATATATACACTATTGTTGCTAATGGGATGAAACATATTTTGTTGCCATTGGAATATGTTCCTACAATTGAAGTTTGTACGAATGCTAGGGTTTTTCTAGTTGATGGAAGAATATTCCTTGATGGGTTAAGACATGAGAATGTGTGTTATGCCTTGGTGCCTAAGAAGGCTGAAGACTTGAAGCATGTGGAAGAACACCTGGAAGATATAAAAGAGATACTGATAGAATATGAAGAGATCATTTCAGATAATGTACCTGATGGATTTCCACCTGTGAGGAGTATTATTCATTGCATGGATCTGATTCCTGGAGCTAGTTTTTCTAATAAAGCATCACACTAGATGACATTGACTGAGAATGAAGAGTTGAATAGACAAATGCAAGAATTGTTGAGGAAAGGTCTGATCAGAGAAAATTTAAGTCCTTGTGCAATACATGTTGTGCTTGCACCTAAGAAGAATGGAGAATGGAGGATGTATACAGATTCTAGATCCATAAACAAGATCACAGTGAAGTATAGATTTCCTTTACCCCGGATGGATGAAATTATGGATTGTTTGAGTGGAGCTAAGTACTTTAAAAAGATAGATTTGAAGAGCGGATATCATCATATTAGAATCAGAGAAGGAGATGAGTGGAAAACATCATTCAAGACAAATGAAGGATTGTACGAGTGGTTGGTTATGCCTTTTGGACTGACAAATGTTATTCAAGAGGGAAGAGTTGTAGCTTATTTCAGTGAGAAGTTGAATGATGCTAGGAGGGGATATTCGGTGTATGATCAGGAATTTTATGCCATAGTTCAAGCCTTGAAAAAGTGGAGACATTACTTGTTGCTTAAGGAGTTTGTGTTGTATACAGATCATCAAGCATTACAATATTTGAATAGTCAGGGTAAGTTTAATTAGAGACACATGAGATGGGTAGAGTTCTTACAAAGTTATACTTTTGTTTTGAAACATAGGAGTGGGAAGTCAAATAAATTCATTGATGCTTTGAGTAGGAGAATGAATTTACTGACAGAGATGAGAGTGGAGGTATTAGGCTTTGAGGAATTAAAGAACTTGTATGAAGAAGACCTGGATTTTGCAAAACCTTGGAGAGCTTGTAAAGAACCTGTTTTGGAGGATAGGAGTTAGTGGTTGGATTATTTCATTCATGAGGATTTTTTGTTTAGAGGAAATCAGTTGTGTATACCCCAAAGTTCAATGAGGGATAACCTACTGAAGGAGAAGCATAGTGGAGGAATGTCAGGACACTTTGGAGTTGATAAGACAATGGCATTGGTGAGTGAGAATTACTTTTGGCTACAGATTCATAAGGATGTTAGGATATTTGTGTAGAGTTGCAGAGTTTTTCAAGTTGCAAAGGGGAGTAGTCAGAATGTTGGATTGTATAGACCTTTGAAAGATCTAAAGAGACCTTGGGAGGATATCAGTATGGATTTCATACTTGGTTTACCAAGGACACAAAGAGGTAATGATTTTGTATTTGTGGTAGTAGATATATTTTCTAAGATGGCACATTTCATACTTTGTAAGAAAACAACATATACAGTACATGTAGCAGATTTGTTTTTCAAAGAGGTGGTCAGATTGCATGGGTTACCTAGAAGTATTGTTTCAGATGAAGATGTAAATTTTGTTGGTTACAGGAGTTCATCCTAGAGGTATATCAGAATTGAGAGACATCAATACATAAGATAAAAGCAGCACAAAAGCATAAGAATTTGTAGAACACATGAAGAAGTTGCATACTCAAGTGAAACAATAATTGGAAGACACAAACCAGAAGTATAAGGAGAATGCAGATGAAAAAATGAGACTTAAGGAATTTGGAGTTGGAGAGGAAGTGATGGTATATTTGAGGAAGGAGAGATTTCTAGTTGGTACATACAATAAGTTGAGGATGAGGAAGTTTGGCCCTTGTAGGATTTTGAAGAAATTTGATTCAAAAAATGCATATGAAGTGGAGTTACCAGAAGGTATGGGTATATCACCTATATTCAACATTGCAGATCTATATCAATATCATGAAGCAAAGTTTGTTGAAGACAATGAAATAAAATTGGAGAATCAGTTTCCTAAACAACAGTTAGATGAGATTGAAGAGATTTTGGATGTCAGAGATGGGAGGAAGACTCGTGGAAGACAGTACAAAGAATATCTTGTGAAGTGGAAAGGTAGACTAGTGGAGGATTCTTCTTGGATTTCTCAGGTTGAGGTAGACCATTTTGGTTTTCCTTTGGCCCCAGCAAAGTGAGGGACTCTCTTTTCAATAACCCCAGATGTCTGATGCAGGAGCATCCTTGGTTCTTAGCAATCTTGCATCAACCAAAAATATATTTTCTTTCAGTTTTCATTCTTGCTCAGTTCATGTTGGTGGATTCGTCATCTTTGCTCACCAAACCTTGTGGGTCTTGGATTACATCATCTACATGTTCATTTTCCTTGTTCCAAGATTTGAGCATGATTGGATTTTTTTCTGGCAAGTTATCACTTCCAAAATTTCATGGCAGTTTCTTGAACTGACACTAGAATAATTTCAAACTTTTCAGCCAATTTGATCGTTAAAAATCATCCCCATGACTTGTAGATCTTAACAGTGGGATTTTATTTATTCCATGGAGTGTTCTTGACCTTCAATATAGGTCCACACTTAATATCATGCACTTGTTGAAGAGTAATTCAAATTTGAGGCCGACCTATTCATGTGCACGCTACATTTTATTTCTTTGGAGAATGTGATGATCTTTGGCCGATGAGGATGTTTCTAGAATTGTGGATATAGTAAAAAGCTTGTAATCGATCATTAGAATGACAAAAGTCAATTAAGAATAATGGTATAGATTGTATTTGTAGGATTTTCGCTCACATATGAGAGCATATTGGAATTGTGTAATATTGAACATGTTGTATCAGGCTTGTGAGCTAAATTTGTAAGCCCGGATGTTGTCGGCCAAATGTAATCGATATTTTTGTTAATGAGAATATTTGCATCTACATTTTCCTCCATATTCTATGTTGCTTTCATTGTGTTACTCTTGTTGCATGGTCTGGATTTTTCTCTTTGAGGGCCCTCCTACCCTGGCTACACCAACGCATGTCAACATCATGTTCACTCCTATATCTCTTCCTTACCTATATAATCAAGGCATCATATGTATTTTGTCATATTCAATTTGGCATTCTTGCATCCTTAATGATATCATGATATTTCTACCATTTGTCTCTTGTGGAAGTTATTTTGGCTTGCAGGTGATTCTAGAGTGTTTGATGAGTTCACCATAAACTCCTACATGGTATGAGAGCTTCAATGCTACAAACTTCTTCCTAGATCTAAGGGACCAATCTTGGCGAGAAATTTTTGTTGGGTGCGAGTTGGGGTCTTGCGAGCCTCGCCACTGAGTCCAAGGCATCAGATAAATTCAAGACCAGCTTTTGTTTCATTAAAATATGACATATTTTGTCAGATTTGCAAGGGTTTGATGCAAGTCATTTTCTATTGGAGTCATTTTCATTTTTGCTTCAGAAATCCAAGTTCCACTCATTTATAAGAAAATGATTTTTGGGTTTTCTTTCAGGGTTGAAATCTCATATGGGTATCTTTTATATTTTGCATATCTTGTATGGATCTGAAGAAAATTTCTATCCAAAAAGTATCACGCGCCATTTTTCTACAGGTTGAAGGTCAATTTTTTTTTTTTTCATTTTTTGCTTGTTGGATCGAAAAAAAATTTCTGGGTTTTATTTTAAGCATCAAAATAATATTTTGGTATCCATTAGTTTTTCTATGAATCCAACAAAATTTTCAGAAATTAAATCAGAAAGGTTGTGTCTGCATTTTCGACTGGCACAATTTATCCCTTTTTTCAAAAATTCATAACTTGAGCATACAACACCATTTTTCAAAAACTTTATATCATTGGAAAGTTGATTTCATCCTCTACACAAATTTGAGGTTATTTTTCATCATGGAGGCAGATGTGAACATTCATCAGTGCATGCACTATTTCCCTTTTTGTGTGCATTAGGTTTGCATTTTCTCTGCAGATCATTTGTCAATTAATTGATGCTTCATAGATTCCAAAGTTGTACTAGTTTGTGATTTGTCTAGTGTTCCTTGGCCTCAGGTCTATTGTTGCTTTATCATGATTCTGACCTGAGTCCTTGAGTGACTCTAATATCTAGTTTATAGAAAACAAAATTATCTTTCCTTTGCTTTCCGAATTAAGGATTCTAGTGTTACTCCACAAGTGTACTTCTAGTGCTTCTCTTTGTAGTAGGTTATCTCATTATGGGGGGATTGTATGATCTCTCTTATCATCCTTTATGTGGATGGAGATTTATTGGATTTTTGATGGATATCATTATTGTAATTTTTCTCTCTTTTGGGGAGGAGTTTTGTCCCACTAGGTTTTCTCCTTTTTTTCCATTTGTGAGAGATTTCTTTTGCATTTGTACATGGGTACCTAAAATGGCCTATTAGTTGAGACCCATCATCACATCATTGCATCCTTGCATCATTTGCATAATAATCTTCTCCCTAAGTTGCACTTATGGGGGGTCTTGGTGTAATTAATTAATTACACTTACATAAGTTTACTTAGGCATTTAATTATGTTCCTAGGTATCATTTACTAGGTGATAGATTATAATGGGGCCTTGACCCTTATTCACATGTTTGCTTAGGATATAATATTCCTTCTAGAAGTCTTATCTAGACTTCACATTATCCTATGTGGGTAGTTAGTTGTCACATGTCATAGGATTATGACACATGTCAACATCATGTTCAATCCTATCTCACTTCTTTCCTATATAAGCAAGGCATCATATGTACTTTGCCATATTCAATTTTCCATTCTTTCATCCTTAATGATAGCATGATATTTATGCCATTTCTTTCTTGAGGAAGTTATTTTGGCTTGCAAGTGATTTTGGAGTGTTTGAGGAGTTCACCATAAAATCCTACACTTATTACTAATCGCTACCTTTTAATTCATTACTATTGTCTTTTTCCATTGTCGTCCATCCTCCCCATTGCTGCCTTTTCGAATGAATATTTAAATCCTTAATCGACGCCTTCATGTATTAATTGCTATCTACTGCTACATTATATTTATCGTTGTTTCATCCTCTACAAAAATTTGAGGTTATTACTATTGTTATCGTTATACATTTAATTTATTGTTAATATATTTATTTTTATATTGGTTATATATATTGTAATAATATAAAATTGTTAATATTTATTTTTATATTTATATTGTTATTTATTTTATTTGTTAATTTATTTATATTTCAAATTTTGGGGGCATGACAATCTTCCCTTCCCAAGATTAATTTTCCTTAAGAAATCCCAACCATGATCCTAAATCAATCTTGTAGATTCATATTGCTCCTTCTTGTGATGTAATTAGCCTTTCCTTAGGGTGTTTATGGATTGAGAATTTTGTAGCTAGTTACGTCCATTTTAATACACCATGATATCCTTGGAGAGTGGTTGTTAGTATACTACTAAAAAGGTTAAGTATGGGGAAAATTTATTGTCTTATGTACTATCATTTCCCAATATCTCTCAACAACAAAACCAAGAGGTATTATCTATTATTTAAGACAAGTTTTCTCTCATCTCATTACTACAAGTATCCTGGGCTATGATACAAATTCTACATTACCCTTTATTGAGATCAAGGATAGAAAAAACTATTTGCATCCTTCATCATGATAGATTTTGGGAGTGTTGTGCATAATGGGATCCCCTTGTGCAAGCTAATTTGAGTGAAAGATCTAGGTATCCCTCACCATAGGTTGTTCAACCAAATGTGAGTAAGTACAATTTCTTTTAAATAAAGTATGCTTTATTTCACATGATCCTTTTAAATGATATCAATTTACCCCAAAGTTTGAAAGGCGAGAATGATCTTGCGATTTGTGGGTCTAAACAAATATTTTAGGAACCCTATTGGGCACTTACCCTTCTAAGATGTTTCACCTAAAAGGGAAGGAATAGGGTTAAAAGAATCTATGTAAACATTCAAAGATTAATGTAATGGGGGATCAAATTATGTCTAATTAAGATGTACAAATTCACTAATCTGAAAATGGAATGATTCAATGATGCTAAACTATGAAAATGCAAAATGTTGGAAAACACATTGTGATATGTAGAAATGCCTAATAAATGCAATTAAATGATGAAATGACAAAACAAAAAGGAAGAGGTGCACCTAGAATCAAAAGTTTGATGCTGGGAGATTTTGGAATTTTGGAAATGTGACTAAAATGTTGACTGGGACACTTAGGCCAGTTGGGGTGACTTAGTCCCAGTTTCAGAAAATTTTTCCAAAACAAGAATCTGCCAAATGGGTATCCGGATCTACAAGAATCTCTGAAAATCAGGTTCAATGGGACTAAGTTGCCGAAAGTGGTGACTTAGTTCACTTGTGAATCTCTAAAATTTTGGAAGTGGAAACAGATGCCCTAGGTCTACACTCTAGTTTCCCACAGGTGTCCACTTCAGAAGCTCTAATTTCTGAACCTAAAAATGAGTTTTTGTTGATATTTTGACTTGTTGAATTAAGAGAAGACTTGAACAACCTTGAAACTTGATTTCCAATTATTTCCAAACTTCCAAGAGTCCTAAATCTTCAAACACACAAGAAGAGAAGAAGAAATGTTGAATGTTAGGGCATGGGGGTTAGCCTTGGTCAAACCCCTTTAAAGTAATTAAACCAAAATGATGAAAGAATGGAATGAAACATGCAATAATGGAGTTTATTACCTTTCCGTGATGTTTGATCTTGATTTTCTACAATAAAACATGAAGAATCTTCCCTTGAATGTCTTAGGAAGCTATCTTGATGATTTGCAATGATAAAACCCTAGCTTGCTTGACTTGGGAAAGAAGATAATTGATGAATGAGTTGTGAAGATGAGTTAATGGATGAATGGGGGTTGAAATGAGAAGAAAAACACTTATTTATACATAATTATGCCTTAATTCCCGAAAATACCTCATCATTGGTCGACCTTAGGTCTTAAAGAATAAAAACCCAAAAAAAAATTAAATTAATTTTGATTTTTGTGCCACATGGGACTAAGTCTCCCAAGGTGGGACTTAGTCCACCTGGGAAATTTTGAGTGGATATCGGATATTAAGATGTATTAAATGTTGTTTATCGAGTTCTTCTTCAACAAGACACTTAATTATGACCTATAAGTGCATAAAGGGGCCATTTAAAGCATAAGAAAGGTGTAAATATTGATGACAAGCCTAGAAAAGTGTGAAATTTTGTTACAAGTCTTTACAACACTTTGAAATAGGTTTTGGTAAGGTTATTTAGGTGAATTATATCATTATGGTCCTAGAAAAGTGTGAAAATGTATTACAACACCTTACAACACTCTTGTAAGACATCAATAAATGTATTTTATTCAATTTTATAGGGTCCAAGACCTAGTGTGGATGTGTAAAACACCTCAAAACACCAAATCAAGGCCTCATTAAATCCAATTTATCATCAATTATTCCCATATCAAACAAAGTATACACTTTTTGGAAACTAATTAAGCCCCCACTTTAGTGAGAGGATGAACATGCTTCAAACTCTTGCTAAAGTAGCCATTCAAGTGGAGTCTGATCGTACCAATGTGGATGACAAAGAATGAAAAAGATCAAAGGAGATTATGCAAGCCCCCAAGATCCAAGATCCTAAGTCAAAACAACATGAGTGCAAAAGGACATATACAAGGTGTATAATTTGCAACAAGACAAGATACATGATCATACAAGAACTAGAAAAATGAGATGGATCAAAGATGCACTCACTTTGGGGCCACAAAACATCAAGTCATCCATGGGGTGAGTTGTCCCAAAGAAGTGGTTTAGTGAGAAAGTCATGCCAGTGTGTCAGCTTCCCACCATATAATGAGAAATTCATGCTAGTGTGTCGGCTTCCCATTATACAAACCATACCAAAGTTATCCTCTTGATAACTTTGATAAGGCACCACAATGAAAATGCTTTTGAATGTCATGTAAAAATTTTGTTTAAAGGGGATTTTTTCTTTGTTCATGTAAGTTCTTCTTAGGGAGCATTGTGCCTAATGTTTCCAAAAGAGGAAAAATCAAGGTTGTCAAATCGTTATCCATGGGATTCCTCATTCGCATTAGGCCACTTCAGTTGATCATTATTCCTTTGTCAGATTGTTATCCATCAGATTCCTTACTCACATCAAGCCACTCAGGTTGATCATTCATTCCTGGAATGCATCAAACCAATGACACCACCAAGGAAAGGACACATCACAAGAAAAAATTAAATCATGCCATGAAGTCTGAAAAAATATGTTGTCTATGTATGCCTCCACTTTAAAGAAATTTCTACACACCATTATGTGAACAAATGCTTTAAAGTAGAAGAGAGGGAATGGGATCTTATTCAAAAAGTCCTATGCCAAGTCATATGTTTTCGATATGCCGTGTCATGAATAAAGGGAGTATGCCACGTGCGAATCAACCTTAAGACAGGGCGTCCACATCCCAAGCTTGCTCTAATACTTTCATGGAAGGTTAACGATGAGCCAAAAGAGACAATGACAAGTGGCATATAGGAACAAGGCTACCAAACCCCTTGCCCCCACTTAGTGCAGGACAAGGGTGAGCCGAAATGATTGATGAAATGTAAGCTAGAGTGAAAAATGGTATTAAATAGAGGAATTAGGTGCCCCCATAGAGGGAAGCATACCAAACTCCTAAAAATGTTGTATTTTACGACTCAAAGATATATATTATTCATTAGTCGAGTGACCGTGAACTTTATGATATTTGCAAAATGAAATCTTGGAAGAATATTTCTTGTGGGTTTTGGGAGGAATGAATATCAAGTCATCTTGGATGAGTCTCAACAAGATACTCTCTTGATCCATGGAAAGAGCAGTGTGTGTTGTGGGTATCAAAGCAAGTTCTTGGTGAGAAACTAATGTCATGTTTGCGCATGGTTGTTTAGATGTACAAAGGTTGTTCTCACTTTTATAGGAGGTTGGAAAATCTAACGAATGCAATTGCATTAGTATTTTTGGTGATGATATTGGCATTGAGTGAAGAGTGCATTGTTTGCTTCATGTTGTGTAAAGGATGACTTTCAGGACCACTAGTGTCGAGGAGGTTAGGATGGACAACTATTAGGGTTGGATTAGAAGGATGGTGTATGATAGGATTGATTTTTATGGAAGGTTGATGTGCTGGTATGATTTCTATGAAAGGACAATTAAAAATATCATAAGTAATGGGTGGATGGTCGTGTTTATCGATAGTGGGGAGAGTCGGGGAAGAATCTATCTAATTGCCATGTTTCTCTAAGGTCTCATTGTCATGTTCCATATTATCTATCCCACTAGGAGAGCTTATAATATGTTCCTCAAAGGTAGCTTCATCACAAGTAGGAGAGGCATCAAGAGAAGGACCATTAGGATGTTCATTCTTACCAAATAAATCTTCCCTTAAGATAGGAACATTAGGGAATGAAGGGAAAATATTCTCATGACTTTCATTCATTAAAGTATCATGTCATAGTTATGAGAGATACTAGAATAATGATGAGTATCATGGTCATTTACAATTTCATTCCTTTGTTCCCTAATATTTTTGGAAAGAGGGTTGTGATAGGCCTTAAAGAGTTGATTATTTAACACCAACATACTATCATTATTAATAATCTCAGCAATCTCACAAATTGTAGGAGAATGGAGATTAGGTAAGGTGATGTTGAGGAATGTATCTATGATTTTAGTCTCTTGTGCAAGAATATCTTCCCAAAGGGGATGAGAAGGACAAACGAGATCCTCATGATTCTCAACGATTGTTGTGTCCTTCACCAAGATACCTTTGTCACTACAAGGAGAGGTATTGGGAGAAGAAAAAATATGATTATCATGGTTAGCTATGTTGGTATGCTCTTTTGTCACATCATCTACACAAATAGGAGAGATAGGAGAGGGTGTGAGTTTAACCTTAATACTGTCATTTTCACTTTCTTGCGTTAAGAGATACTCATAGCTAGGACATGTAGTGAATGAATGACTAACATGCTTATTAACTACTTTTTTTGTTGCAAACTTGGAAAGGATAGATACTAACATTTTGAAAGAACAATCTATGCAAACTTAAAATGCAATGTAAAAGTTTGAAATGAAATGCAATTATGGATGATAATTAACTAATTATTAAATGCAAAAATGTGAGATTGCAAATTTGAAATTAAACAATGCATAAAATGAGTTGATTTAAGCTATATCTAATCAAATGTACCCTACAAAAACTTAGCCAATTGATATAGATAGGTATGGGAATCAAACATAAGCATAAACATAGGGTTTTTAATTATGTAAAATGTAGTTTTAGGGGTGAACAGGGACTAAGTCGCCCAGAGTGGCGACTGAGTCCCGGTAGGGATTGTTTTGAGATTTTTCAATGTTTTCTTATGGATTTTGATGGTCTCTGTACTGTACAATGCAGTCCTAAGATGCAAAAGAAAATTTTTAGAGATTTGTAATGCAAAAATGCAAGCTATTATGAATTTTTGCACTAATGCAATTAAAAACCCTAGGATGCACTTTAACGAATGCAACATGCAATGCAATGTTAATAAAAGAAAACCTAGGAAATGAATGACTCCACAACAGAAAAGAAGGGATGCAAACATCAGGTTCACCAAAATGTAAACCAAGATTTTAGGAACCCTATTGGACACTTACCCTTCTAGGATGTTTCACCTAAAAGGGAAGGAATAGGGTTAAAAGAATCTATGTAAACATTCAAAATTAATGTAATGGGGGATGAAATTATGTCTAATTAAGATGTAAAAATGCACTAATATGAAAATGGAATGATTCAATGATGCGAAACTATGAAAATACAAAATGCTGGAAAACACAATATGATATGCAGAAATGCCTAAGAAATGCAATTAAATGATGAAATGACATAACATAAAGGAAGAGGTGCACCTGTAATCAGAAGTCTAATGCTGGGAGATTTTGGAATTCTGGAAATTTGATTGAAATGTTGACTGGGACACTTAGGCCAGTTGGGGTGACTTAGTCCCAATTTCGAGAAATTTTGCCGGAATGAGAATCTACCAAATGGGTATCTAGATTTAGAGAAATCTCTAAAAATCAGGTTTAGTGGGACTAAGTCACCCAAATTCATGATAGTCCACTTCTGAATCTTTGAAAATTCAGAAGTGGAAGCGGATGCCCTAGGTCTGTACTCTGGTTTCCCACAAGTGTCCACTTCAGAAGCTCTGATTTTCGAACCTAAAAATGAGTTTTTGTTGATATTTTGACTTGTTGAATGAAGAGAAGACTTGAACAACCTTGCAACTTGATTTCTAATTATTTCCAAGCTTCCAAGAGTCCTAAAATCTGCAAACACACAAGAAGAGAAGAAGAAATGTTGAATGTTAGGGCATGTGGGTTTGCCTTGGTCAAACCCCTTTTAAGTAATTAAACCAAAATGATGAAACAATAGAATGAAACATGCAATAATGGATTTGATTACCTTTCCATGATGTTTGATCTTGATTTTCTACAACAAAACATGAAGAATATTCCCTTGAATGTCTTAGGAAGCTATCTTGATTTGTAATAATAAAACCCTAGCTTGCTTGACTTGGAAAGGAAGATAATTGATGAATGGGGGTTGAAATGAGAAGAAAAGAGCTTATTTATACATAATTATGCCTTAATTCCCAAAAATAACTCATCACAGGCCGACCTTAGGTCTTAAAGAATAAAAACCCAAAAGAAATTTATATTAATTTTGATTTTTGTGCCACATGGGACTAAGTCGCCCAAGGTGGCGACTTAGTCCACCTGGGAAATTTTGAGTGGATATTGGATATTAAGATGTATTAAATGTTTTTTATTGGGTTCTTCTTCAACAAGGCACTTAATTATAACCTATAAGTGCATAAAGGGGCCATTTAAAGCATAAGAAAGGTGTAAATATTGATGACAAGCCTAGTAAAGTGTGTGAAATTTTGTTACAAGTCTTTACAACACTTTGAAATAGGTCTTGGTAAGGTTATTTAGGTGAATTATATCATTATGGTCCTAGAAAAGTGTGAAGATGTATTACAATACCTTACAACACTCTTGTAATACATCAATAAATGCATTTTATTCAATTTTATAGGGTCCAAGACCTAGTGTGGATGTGTATAACACCTCAAAACACCAAATAAAGGCCTCATTAAGTCCAATTTATCATCAATTATTCCCATATCAAAAAAAGTATACACTTTTTGGCAACATAGTGGGTTATGGGCCAATAATGTAACTTGATTTGTATCAAATTTATATTGACATTCTTGATCCTAATCATGGATGTAGAGCTCTCCAATCAAGAGGAATGACTATAGGAGAAGAATAGTATCAAAAATATTTTCTATAAGTTTACTTAGATTAATGTTGTAGGTTATAAGGTTAACCCATGCATTACTATTGTTTCTCTGATTTCATGATTATATATGTTTATGGTTTTGCTTGCGCACTATAGTCTTGTCCAAAAAATAAATAGAATAAATTTTTAGAATAATTATGTCTTCCTTCATGAAGCTTGATGAATACACCCTACAATAGGTTTCCAATATTTCTCTTAAGATCTCTCAAGAGTCCAATTTTGTAGATTCCTAAAGAATTGAGTTGTCTTCATTACATTCTCTAACAAATGCTATTTTGGCTTTAAGATATTGATCATCCTAGGATGATACTTCTGAAACAAATAAAATAGGGTGTGCCCCACCTTTTAGGAGATGGAACACACATACAAGGGGAATCCTATTTTTCTCTATTTCATTCAAGGAAACCTTAGAGATCTCAATTTAATAGTGCAATTGAGGAAATGGATTTTCTATAATGTCTCCTAGGGTGTGATTAAAGATAAAGTGGGGGTTCACCACTAAGAAAGGGCTTAGAAAGACAAGAAATGAAAGTAACACACAAAACCTAACTATATGAAGTAGAAAATGAACTCAAATCAAAATAACAAACCTGAGATAAACAAAGGTGCACCTAGAAAAATGAAGATGCTTGAAACAAGGTCTACAATCCTAAAATTATGAATTTGGAAGTACACTAGGACTCATACACTAGTAGGGGCGATTTAGTCCCAATTTAGGGTTTTGGGTTGAAACCATAATTTGCAACTAGTAAACCAAGATCTATAGAAAAAGTCTAAAAATTGGTATACTGGGACTCATACACCACAAGTGGTGAATTAGTCCCAGTATCAAGGTTGATCTAAAACTATGATATACTCTAGTGATCTCCTGTAGCTTCCCTCCTTTTCAATTTACGAGTCTAAAACTTTGAATTCTGACTTGTAGATGGCTTTCCATGATCTTGCAAGAAATATGGCAACTTTGACAACTTTACAACTTTGAAAACTTTCTCGAATTTTTCTCTTCAATGGATCTTCAACCTAAATATTCAAATCACACATCAAAGAGAGGGAAATATGTTTTTTTGTTAGTGGATACGGGTTTTCCTTGGTCAAACCCTGTTTTGGTAATCAAACCTTGAAATGAAATCAAATAGAATGAAGGAATGATGAATGAACAAATATGCTATGTTGCAACTCACCAAACCCTTGTAACAAAGGTTGCAATATTGTATGAAATGGATAGCATGAATGTAGATCTTGACTCTTAATTAAATGATATGGATCTTGACTTGAAAGCTTGCTTGAATCGTAAGAACCTACATCACAAATGTTAGCTAAAAAAAAAAACATGACGCATGATGTCTTTAACATGATCCTTGAATCTTAAATATAGCTCCAAAATGCTTGATAATCAACTCTTGAATTCTCTTGAATTTCTCGAATGCTTAGATCACACTCGCTCATGAAAATTTCTAGGAGAAAATATGTGAAATAACCTTGTATTTATATTTGTTTATGCCAAATTTCTCGAAATTACAACACTACAAGCTGAGATTAGATCTAGGAGAATAAAATACTAACAATAATTTGAATTTAAAATAGGTCCAAGATAAGCAGGACTCATACGTCAGTTGGGGCGTATGAGTCCCAATAGACTAAGCTTGGGACACAAATTTCAAGAAATGTTAAGTTTTATGCCAAATTCAAGACTAGGTCTCAAAACTTAGGTGGGACCCATACACCCAAGGTGGCGTATGAGTCCCAGATTACTAAATTATGATTGGTTATTAGATATGTGTTGGGATTATCCTAAAAAATATGCATTAAATAAGGCTTGTGGATGTAAAATAGGACCAAATAAGGCATAAAGAAGTCTAATTTTAGCAGGGAGGGCCCAAATAAGTGTGAAAATGTAAAGGGATACATTTTCCTACACTATATAATATCCCCCACTTTAGTGAGAGGAGGAACTTTCTTCAAACTTACACTAAAGTAGACGAATATGCATCAAGAGGGGGTGAATCAGTTGTCATAGAATTTTAAACTTATTCAACTTTATTAACCTTATTCATAGATCAGATCAATAACCATGAAAGTATGAATGAACAACACATCAAAAGTACACATAACACCAAGATTTTTATGTGGAAACCCTGTTAGGGGAAAAACCACGGTGGAGGTCAGTCCACAAGATTATACCCAGTTAAAAGTATAAGGAAATATGAATAGGGAATGCACATGCATTCAGGAACACTGTGTAGAGCTCACTCCTCAATTACAAATAGGCTTACTTCCCAAAGGAAGACACACTGTCTTACAAAAGATTATGATTATATCCATCAGATTTTGAATCGAGAAAATAGCATCTGCTAATGCCTGATTATAGTTCCGGTTAAGCACATGAACACTTCTTCACTCTTCTTCACTCTTTGCTTTGCCTTTAAATGATCTTAACAATATTCTCACATAGGACTCACACACTTTTCACTCACACCAACTCTCATGCATTCAAATGATACAGCAATCGCTCTTATATATCCGCAATAAGAAATTACATCACTATAAGTTGGCCACAAAGAAATAATAAAATAAATACAAACTATGAGTCCAAAAAAATAAATATTATTCACGTGAATCAACCAAGGTCAGCCACAACATACTGAAGACCAAAAATAACATCCTCAAACATGAACCACTTCAGTTAATTACTCCTTGAAGATCCACAACATGCTTCAACACTTTGTCGGCCAAGAACATGAAAAATATGGACACTTAAGAGAAAATCTTGGATTGCGAGCACAACAATCAATGCAGATGTGCAACATTGATAGATCATGATCTAGAAACATCCACAAACATCATGTGAATCACCAGAGAAGTATCCACAACAACTGAACTTACTAAAATCACATGATCTTCATTCAAGAACACAAACTGAAGTAACAGAAAAACTGTCAGAATACAAATCTTCATAACTTAATCAAATCTTCACGCGGATCTCTAAAATTTGACGTGGATAAACTAGATATACTCAACAAGAAAAAATTTAGTCCACAACCTCTAAAAAACAACGTACTAAGTTCACCGACAGATGAAACTTCACTTCACCACTGACAACTTGTAGCACTTATATTACAATTTTCTTAATATCCTCGACATATGCAACTTCTAATGCATTAATGATAATAGTGTTGACATCGATGAAAACAACGTATCAACAACACAACCACAACATCCAACAGGGTTCAAATGTACCAATGCTAATGAGATAAGATGACAATGATCAAGAGGGATGATTAAGCCCCCAAGATCAAGATCCTATGGAAAACTACCATAGGCACAAAATAAAACACATGAAAATGATATATGAAGCAACAAAAAGATACAAGCATACATTGCCAAAGACAAAGAGAACAAAAACAAAAGTGGTGGATCAAGCTTTAACCGTTTGTCCAACGTGATGTGGATCAAATCTAAGTTGTTTTTCCAAAAACATTTATAAGTGAAACATGATGTCCACTATGCAAACCAACATACACTCACAAGGGCTAGTGGAACGCCAGGCCATCCACTAGGTGAGACCCCAGCGAGACACATACACATGTGATCGGTATGCGCTCACACAGAAAAGGGAGTGGCTATGGGAAAGTCACGCCTAAGTTTGGCTCCCATACAATAACCATACCAAAGCTATACTACCAAAGCTATACCTCTTGATAACTTTGATAAGGTGCCACACAACACTAATGACAAGATTCATGAGGCAAGTAAAAATTTGTATGCTTGACACCCATGATTAAACAATATGGCTCCACAGGAAAGAAAAGTGTGTTATGCAAGGTGGCCATATAACCGATATTGTAAATGAAAAATAGTGTAAGGTATGTTCAAAGGATTTTTTCTTATTTCAAGGTCTTAACTTAGGGAATATTGTGCCTAATATTTCCAAGAGAGGACCAATCGAAGAATAGAAGATTCACAACTTAGGGGATGCAATGTGTTGCATCAAGCCACTAAGAGGAATATAATATGCTAAGAGAGATCACACTCTTGAAGGAAATCACACCCAATGTCACGACAAAGAAAAAGATGCATCACATGAAGTAAGAAAACTACATAATGAAACATGAATTGAAAAAGAATAATGCCAATGTATGCCCCCACTTTAAAGAAATTTCTAAACACCATGTCGTGAGAAATTACTTTAAGTAGCAAATGATCAATGCTAACTATAAAGAGGACATCAGAGCTTATTTGGAAAACCCTATGCCAATTCATATGTTTCCAAATGAAGCGACATAATGAAAAGGGGTTTCCCCCAAAATGAAATCCAAAAATTACACATCAGGGATCCACAAATTTAGGGTCAGTATGTCTTTGCTACAATATTTTTAGGGAGCTCAAAATTGTCATCATTCCCCAAAATACTAATGGAATAGGAAGAATGACACAAAGAGAGTGAAAAAAAGAAGAAAATCCTTCAGGTCAACATGGAAGAGACCTAGATGTCTTGACGCCTTGCATCATCCCCAAAAGGAAAATACAAGACAAATGAAAAGATAAGATTTTTATGACATAGAGAAGAATGTAGGTACAAATAGAGGAATGTCACAAAGTGAGAGAGATATCAAGCAGAACAACATGGGGGATCACATTACGCACATGCAATTACACACATAACATGAAAAAGAAAGCAAAGAAAAGAGTAGTAAGACACATGCGAGTCAACCTTTAGCAGGTCGTCTACATCCCAATCTTGTTCATCATATACGAAAGGTGGGAAACTAGCGAAAGGGACAATAGAGAGTGTAGTAGTAGGGTCATCACCAAGTTCAACACTCTTCTTAGAAGAATTGTCATTTAAGCTCATGGAAGAGGAAAATAATGTATTTAATTCATTATGCACTTCTTCATAAATTTTAGTAACCTCATCATCATCATATAAGTTAATCACAATGGGAGGTTAGACGATAATTTCTAAAGAAGGATTTAGCTCTTGTTGCAGTTGCGATATAGGATCTTTTTGTTGTGGCAAAGAGGGAGACTCATCATCTATTGCTTCAGTCAAGTTTGGATGTTGATTTTCTTTGTTGTTTTCTTCATTTAACCTTTGAGCAAGAGCACGACGTCTACACCTATGCTCTCTAGTATTTTTGTTTCTTTGTGTGTGATTGTCAAGTTGTGTTTTTGTAGGAGAAGGTTTATCAACCATAGTTTTATTTTCTTCTCTAAGGGGAGGAACAAAAGGAACCATGGGAGGTTTTTTAACCACTTTCTCTTTAGCTTTATAAACTTGTTTTATCTTAGGAGACATGACATGATTTTTTGGTTGTCTCTTGGTATTTTCTAGGAAATAGGAAAAGTATTTGTTCATGGGTTGTTCTTGGTTATTTGGAATGTCTTTAGGTCTAGTCATAGTTTCATCAAGGATAGGAGGTTATGGGTTGAGGTATGCTTCTAAGGGATAGTTTTGCTATGCATTTCACCTTAAAATTTTGGTAGGATTTGAAAAAGAAGTCCTCACAAGGTTTAATAGGTTCCATAGGCCCAGGCTAAATGAAATCTAATGAAAATTTCTCATGGGAAGACACGAGATTAAAGCCACTATGGTGCACAGTAAAGATTTCATTATCAAAGGGAAGACATGGGATTAAAGCCACTATGGTGCACAGTAAAGATTTCATTATCAAAGGAAAACTTTAAAAATTTATGCACAATCGATGGGACGACTTCCATGGAGCGTAGCCACGGATAACCAAGCTTCACATGAAATTGATCTCACATTGGGATGATGGAGAATGAGACATCTAATTGTTTTAGTCATATTTTTAGAGGAAGGGTGATCGATCCCATCATAGGGCATGGGAAACCATTATGCATTTTTATCTACTTTTGGTTTATGATATGTTTCTTGATAGATTTCATGCACAAGTAAGAATTCCTTAGTGATCACATTCTCTCCACATACATGATCAATTAATATCCCATTAGTAGGATTTTCATTGATTCAACTGGCTATGTAAACAGGACCATCAGGTGTATTTCTAATAATATCTTTAGATGAGAAAGCAATGTCAAGAGGCTTTTTAGTTTGGCCCTTGTGAGGTTGAGTTTCAATCAATGCAAACAAACCATCAATAGGATTTTCTGTGTCATGTCCATTTTTCTGGTGAAAATGACAATAAGAAGTCAATCTAAAGTTCAGAGGTAAAGGCTTATTAAGATTGAGAGTTTTAATAGGAGGTAAGGTGATCATTTTTTGTTCTAGGAGTTGTAACATTGTGTTATGGAGGGTATTGGGTAAGGGAGTGAATTACCTGGCCGGATCCCCAAATGTGAAAGGAGTTGTCTTCTTTATAGCAACCACTTGGGTATCAAAATGTTGAATTGGTTAAGGGGGGTTTATTTTAAGGAAGCCTTTATTTTGTTTCCTAAAAGGTTGGTAAGTGTTTTGGTTTGCAGATTCAGACTTTTCAGGATGGCTAGAGGTAGGTTTTGTTTCATAACTACTAATCAAGTTTTGATAATCATGAAGGGAAGTACACAAGTGTACAAAGGCATGAAATTTCATCATACCAAGCTTATCTTATATCTTAGTTTGTAAGTTTTCAATGAACATTCGTTGAAGGTGAGAATTGGGGATCTTTACGTCAATTTTGGAATCAAGCATTTGGTAGCGTGAAATGAAGTCAATAAATTTGTCATCATCTTTTTGCTTACATCTCATAAAATTGTCTAAGGTCATTTTAGGAGGAATGTACACTTGGAAATGGTTAATAAAGGCCTCAACAAGCTCATTGAAAGAATGAATTGAGTTATTTGGTAACGAGGAAAAACATTCTAAAGTGGTATCTTTCAAGGACCTAGGGAAAAGCTTAGCTAAGAGCTTATCCTCAAGGAAAAAATCACTACATAAGGTGGTGTAAGTGGAAACATGGTTAAATGATCTCCTTTCCCCTCATATTTCTCAAATTTAGGAATATCTATACCTTGTGGTATCGGTGTTCTCAATATCTCCAAGCTTAAGGGATTGCTTTTGACATAGTATGAAGGTTGGCCATTTTGATTTTGGTTTATGGTGGAAATTTTCTTTTGAAGGGATGAAACATTTTGAAAAAGTTGATTAAGGATGGCATCATTGGCTGTATTTTGAGATGGAGGTGAATATGGTGGAGGTGCATATGTGTTTTAGGGGGAAGTGAATGGAATGGTGTAAGTGGAAACATGGTTAAAAGGATCTCCTTTCCCCTCATATTTCTCAAATTTAGGAATATATATACCTTGTGGTATTGGTGTTCTCAATATCTCCAAGCATAAGGGATTGCTTTTGACATAGTACGAAGGTTGGCCATTTTTATTTTGGTTTATGGTGGAAATTTTCTTTTGAAGGGATGAAACATTTTGAAAAAGTTGATTAAGGATGGCATCATTGGTTGTATTTTGAGATGGAGGTGAATATGGTGGAGGTGCATATGTGTTTTAGGGGGAAGTGAATGGAATGCTTACAAGAGGTAAAGTGGTAGGAGATATGACATGTGATGCCACAAAGGTACAAGGATTGCTAGTGGAAATACCCAAGGTAGGAAAGACATTACTAATAGGTTACATCATTGTTGTAACTTGAGGGTTTGTATAGGTGGGAATAGAGGCAATGGTTGTGGGAGGAGGAATTTGAGTTCCTCCTTGAATTTGGACATTGTTCAAAGGTTGAGCACAACCAGTAAGTTTTCCAAAAATATGAGCTAGGTTACGTGAAAGTTCTATTCCTTCTTCACTTTCAATCATGCGATGTATGTTATCTATGGTGGGAATAGCAGTAGTTGAAATGTTTTCAGTAGTCACTTGATGTTGTAGGTTTGCTAAGTCTTCATGAATTTGGATTATGTTTTCAGTAGTAACCATTGTTTCAACACTTGTTATGCTACTTGAAGGTAGAGAGTTGTTAAGGGTATGGTCCATACCTAGTGAACTAGTACCAACACTATGAGTGAAAGAGCTAGATAACCCAAGATGCATGACAAGTGTGCTATCACAGGATGACATGAGTCTCAAACTACGTCTCACTATGGTATTAGCATTAGGACACCAAGTTGTAAAGTTCATGCAAGGAACAATCAATGAATGCAAGAATAAATGCAATGAACACAAGATAAATGATATTCTTTAATTCTAATTTGACTAAAAGTAAGCTAGATGCAATGAAATGAATGAAACAAAAATTCATAAAAATGAAACATAAATATAACAAAAGAAAATAGAAGCACATAAACAAGGTTTTTAATGCTGTAAAATGTAGATTCAAATCTAACACGAGACTAAATCGCCCAAAGGGTTGTATGAGTCCTAGTTAGGGTTTTTGTAGGGTTCAAATGTTGAGAAACATACAACACAGAACTCCCAAAAATTAGGTAAACCAACCTACACTAGGACTAAATCATCCAAAGGGATGAATGAGTCCCAGATGAGGGTTTTGACAGTAATTTTAGCAAATTCTAAGTGAATGTTAGGCTTTCTAGTTTGTATGATGTCTAAACTAAGTACAATTACAAATTTCAAATAAAATTCAATGATGCAAGATGCAAAAATGCAACCTATATGCACTTTCACTATGCAATATTTAGAAGCCCTAATGAAAATTAACTAATGCAAGGTCTAATGAAAAGTTAATGAAAGCTATAGATCTAGGACTATGATGCACTCCAAATTAGAAAGAAGGTGTCCAAAGGATAGGTTCACCAAAATGAAATAAAGAAAATAGGGTGTTCCCCACCTTTTAGGAGATGGAACACACATGTATAAGGCGAATCCTATTTTTCTCTATTTCATTCAAGGAAAACTTTAAGATCTCATTTTAATGGTGCAATTGAGGAAAGGGATCTGCTATTAGAAAGACAAGAAATGAAAGTAACATGCAAAACCTAACTATATGAGCTTGAAAATGAACTCAAATCAGAATAGAAAACTGGAGATAAATAGAGGTGCACTTGGAAAATTGAAGATGCTTGAAACAAGGTCTGTAATCCAAAAATTATTACTTTTGAAGCACACTAAGACTCATATGCTATTAGGGGTGATTTAGTCCCAATTTAGGGTTTTGGGCCGAAACTAGAATCTGCAATTGGTAAACCAGGATCTACAGTAAAAGTCTAAAAATTGGTATACTGGGACTCATATGCCACAAGTGGCGATTTAATCCCAGTACCAGGGTTGATCTAAAACTATCATATGCTCTAGTGATCTCTTGTATCTCCCCTCCTTTCTGATCTTTGAGTCTGAAACTCTAAATTTTGACCTGTAGATGACTTTCCATGATCTTGCAAGAAAGATGGAAACTTTAACTTTACAACTTTGACAACTTTCTCCAATCTTTCTCTTCAATGGATCTTCAACCTAAATCTGCAAATCACACATCAAAGAGAGGGGAAAATGTTTTTCTGTCAGTGGATGTTAGTGTAGGTTTTTTAATATTTATTTTTCCTACACATTATTAAGCATACTTAGGTTATATGCGACATGGTTTATGTGAGGACATGTGGGGTAATCCATCGATTACATGTGTTGCTCTCACCCACACTTGGGTGGTTGAGTCTCACACCCTAGTTTGGCCTTTTATGCCACCTCACAAAACCACTCTCTTGTCTCCTTCTAAGTAGGTTATGCCACCTATTTGGAATTTTCCAAGTAGGCATAACTCCCACCTAATTTGGTTATTTGGGAGTTATTACTCCTCTTGGAATTATATGCCCATATTATGCTATATAATAAACACTCACCTCTCCTTCCTAGCTAGTCCAGATGAGCTCATATCAGCTTGGTCAGTTCAAGGGAGTATTGATGCATATTGTATCATTTAGAGTGTGATAATATCATTATTTTTTTATTGCACCATATTCCAACATTTCATCCTCTTGTTGCTCTCGTGTAGAAGGTTAATCTTGGTTTTACAGGTGATCCTAGGTGCTCTTGTTCATCAACAACTCTTACATGGTATCAGAGCTTTCGGACTTGGAAGCACCTTCTTGAATTTGGGAGAAAATTAGCATTGAGCTTTTTCTAGGAGCATTTTGAGCCAAAATGGACTACTCCATCAGGTCCAAAAGGCCCCAAAACCCCCCATTTTCATATATACACTACTGTATTTGACTATAAATTATGACGAATGTTTGGTGACATATCGACAAAATATTGTCAGCTTACCGATGCAACACTGATTTAAATTTCGTCGCTAGATTTTCGTTAGTTTAATGACCAATTTTTATACGTCGAAACCATGACCTAGCATTTTCAGTCAGCACCATGAAAAATGTTGGCAGTGTCCATTGCAAAATCAATGTAACTTTGTCCATCTATCAACACAAAAAATCACAAAACGTTATAGAACGCCCATTTGAAATCATTGAAAAAACACCAAACATTTGTCCATTTTCTAACGAGGTGGAGAAAACCGCCATTTCCATTATGATGAAAACTATGTCATGTGTACAACAACCTCATCAAAAATTTATGTGGTTCATTGGTCTATGTTTGTTGAAATTGCGACGAAACCCTAACAATTTTTTTAAAAAAAATATTCATGACGGTGGAAGCTCATTTGGCCCCTCCCCCCCTCACATCACTCTCAATTCCCCATACCTAATCATATAACATTAATCACTCATTCATCCATTAATAACATATAACATTCATTCATTAACATATAACATTCATTCTTTAACATATTGACATTCATTCATTAACATATAACATTCATTCTTTCAGTTTTTACATATTATCAAAAATATGGTTGTCAAAAATATTAGTTTTTAACATTCATTAACATATTATCAAAAATATGGTTGTCATAATATGATTACAATCACTTTCTTTTGTTTCTTTTTTGTAGCTAAAAAAAGAAGTGGAGTATCATTTTCTAAATCATTTGTCCCCCCTTCAGTTGTTCTTCCCTCTGCTCGTGATCTTAATGTATGCATAGTCGTGTACTCATGACAGAGGCCGCTGCAAGGGAGGGTCTGCTGCAATAACAAAGAAATGTTAAATTGATATGTTTTATTATTATTGTTACAAGTATTTCATTAATTAAAAGAACATTAGAGTGGTGCTCTTTACCTGATGGGGCCACATCATGTTCCTGATCTTGTCTTATAGCCTCATACTCAACATGCTGAACACCCTCTAAATCCTCTAGAGTTGAAACACGAAAGGTTACATTAATTAATAGACCAATTGTAATTAAATATGTTTAAAAGAACATTAGAGTGGTCCTCTTTACCTGATGGGGCCACATCATGTTCCTGATCTTGTCTAGCTTGATCATGCTCAACATGTTGATCACGCTCTACATGCTCTAAAGTTGAAATATGAAAGGTTACATTAATTAATACACCAATTGCAATTAAAGATGTTTAATTGTATTAAACTATACTGTGTTTTGTATAACACATGAATACATCCAGTACCGGGATGGACTCCATGACCTTCATCTGCAGGTTGTGCTCCACCCTCACTAGGCTGCATTCCAATGTCATGTGTAGTATTATCATTGCTTTCCTATTTAAAAAAATAGGCACATAATTACTTTATGGTGGAAATTAATATTGAATAGATTGCACAAGTATTCAATTGTAAATAAACTTCATTGAGTTTATTTACCTGCGTGTAGGATGCAATGGAAGCTTGTGTTTTCCCAGTCAAGAGTCTTAGGCGTTCAGCCACGGCTCCATAGCCTTGCTGGAAGGAAATCTTCAGGTCCTCTTCTGTGGGAACTCTGTTGAATTTAGAGCCCTACATTTTTGCATAAGATCATGAATTTTGCTTCTATGGTGTGATAAAACCAAAATTGTTTTCAATTTATTATAATTTGGATGCAATATTTCATTTATTGATACTTACAATTCGTGCGGCTAATTTCATATAACCACTAGAGCCAATTTTGTGTTGCCCGTTCTTTTCTAGTCTTGCCTTTGTTGCCTTCGATGTGTCGGGCAGCCTATGAAATGTTCAAAATATGTTAGATTATGAAAGAAAGAGTAATTAGTATATAATTACATTGTTGATAGTATCACATACAGCCTTCCTTGGCCAGTGGTGTCTTTCCTTTTTTTCTTTTTAGCCTTCTCCTTTCCATCAAACACCAGGTCCTTCCACTCCCTATTCGGAATCATGGGGGACGCTCGTACTTTTTGTTCTTCTCTAAATGTGACCTATATTGGTCCCTCGCATACTTTAAATAGGTACCAGCTTTCTTAAGGACCTTGGTTAGGTTGATAATGACCACGAACAAAACACAACTAAATGGTTAATGAGCTCATCTTTTAAATATTTGATTTTGGGCATTCCACTATGTATGCGTATGGTGGGCCCAAAGATTTCAAATGTAATATCATTTAGATGTTTATAAAAAAACATCATTTCCTGCAAAAAGATCATGGGATCATTAGTCTAAAAAGAGTGATCAATAAGTAAATTTCAATTGGATTATTTATAATAATAATTAAAACATTTTAAAGTACCTGGGACCTTCTCTATCTTTATGGGAATGAAATCCTCGGTCACCAAAAATGTGACCAAAAATTTTCTCATACTAGTAATATAGGAAGATCCAAGAAATGTTGCTAAAACATCACCAATACTAGTGGCCTCTGCATCCCCAGGTACATGTCCTGACACATGTTTTGGCATGTGTTCGCTGCCAGAGGGTGCACTACCCGATGCCTGCATGCTATGTGGCACTGACATTTCAATCGACAATATAGGCACAGATGATGGGGTCAGATGATGTGATGTATGCACAGGAAGATCAAGATCGACACTTGTACCAACCCCTACTCCCCGAGCAGCACCTGCAGTACACTGATCATGGCCAACAACATCATGAGGATGCAAAAAATCTTGTAAAAACAACACATATTTTAGTTCATGACATAAAAGAGTACAAAATATAAAACCATGAATGAACTTATGTTATAATTAAAGATCTCATGACAGCTTACATGCAATTTTTGTGCTCTCTCAGTCAATATTTTAACCCTTTCTCTTATCTCATCTGTTTGAGGCACTATGAATAACAATTGAAGGATTTATTCATTGCATTTTTTTTGGGTTTTCCTTATCATATCCAAAGGGTTTGCGGAATATGCGATGTCATCATCACATAATAGTGACTGCACCTCACTATGGATGCTCTCCTCTATTGTTGGTGCCTTTCCCCAATCATCTGACTACGACAAGAATATTAAAAACATTATCAAAATTAACCCAAGAAACTTATGAAAAAAACATAATAATAAAACATTTTGCTCGTATCTAATTTGTACAATTATAATGAGGTAAACCTGTCAGGTAGAAGTGCCTGAAGATGCATCATGATCTATGCTCTAGGCCGGAGCCTTCCCCCTATGATTAATGTCCCACTGTGACAAAAATTAAATATGAAAAAACATTACCGAAATGAAACCAATAGACTTACGAAAAAAAACATAATAATAAAATGGTATATTGGAGTCATTAATTGGAGGTTGGGTAAAATTGTATATAGTACGTACCACCCCCATAGTAACTATGTTTGTATCTATGTGATTCAAATTGTAATCGATTAGCAACTCTTCCCCTGTAGTTATTGATTTTATTGCACATACAAATACACAGTTTCCCTCGCACGCCTCAAATATGCAATTGGGTTGCTTATTTGTTGACCCAGGTTGTGTACTATTTATAAACCCTACAATATTCCATGATGCTTTTGGCCTTCCACCAATGTACATAACCACTCCTTTATTTTGATCCTTATCTTTTAGTTGTATATAATTTGTTGACAGTGCATACCTATGCATACTTCATGTATATTGAACTAGCTACATCCAATCTTTGTAACTGTAACAGGGTCTGACATACTCCATCAATTCAGTAACTTTGTCGTAATAGACCTTTATGCCATCCAAGAAAAATAGGACCAAACCATGTAATGACAATGGTGCTATACGATATATCCTCTCGTTGACACAAAAATCAGTGTTTATTGGAGGAAGTTCCTTGGGTACCCATTGTTTTCGTAGATGTTTGTACCTCAAGGGAACCTCAATGTTGCCTATTCTCTCATCATCATAAGAACATGAACCCCCTTCAGTAAGAAAAAATTCCATGTGTTTACAAAATTTTCTTCTAATCTTTTGACCTCTAGTTGATCTCCCTCTTTCAGACCTACTACATGTCTCGCTTTCCTCTTCTCTTCCTGAATTTCCTTGTCTCAAGGAAGACAGATCTGAAAAATACCTATTTGGTGGTACCTGCACTCATAAGTATGTTGGATGAAGTTCTTTCAAGGTGATGTGATC